>VZSC01001929.1:161049-177939 GCA_013398225.1 Steatornis caripensis
GGGCACAAACTGGAACACAGGAAGTTCCACCTGAACATGAGGAGGAACTTCTTTACTGTGAGGGTAACAGAGCGCTGGAACAGGCTGCCCAGGGAGGTTGTGGAGTCTCCTTCTCTGGAGATATTCAAAACCCACCTGGACGCATTCCTGTGCAACCTGCTTTAGGCTAACCTGCTTTAGCGGGGGGTTGGACTAGATGATCTCTAGAGGTCCCTTCCAACCCCTACCATTCTATGATTCTATGATTTACGTTCTTAATAGACAGCTCTGAAGTACACAGAGATTTCTTTCCAGGCTAACATATAAAACCTGCCTGTCTTTGAGTAAAACTAATTCCAGGATGTATTATATGAACTCATGTTTTCCAAAGATTAACATAATATTTGTGAAAAGCATTTTTAAAGATATCAAATTGATCTATAATCTTGTCCAGATTGATACAATCGATTTTCTTAAAGTAGTAAATGAGTAATAGTAAATGAGACTTAATGGAATTGAGAAGGAAAAAAAAACCTGGAAGAAGAAAGATAGCCAGCAATTTTAAAAACTAGTAAACAGTTTGATTTGCAAACCAATTCTACTCCTACTGAAATGAACAGGGTTTTGTCATTGTCTTCACTGAAAACAGGATTCTACTGCATATTTCTGGGTAAGACTGTGAGATTCCTGTGAATTATAGAGAAAGAAACACTATTTGGATGATACCTTTAACTTTCCTCCATGAATTCAAGATGCTTCATTATGAAACACATATGCGTTTATATATCTCTCTAATATATAGCTAAGATTGATTCACATGACATTATGAAGTCATAAACACAAATTTTTGAATGGACAGAGGCAGACAGAAACCATTTAGAGTATATTGTCTCTTGAGACTGATTCTATCCTGGATTATTTTTTGGCAAGACTGGCACTGATTATTTCTGACTCAGGAGTTGTGACCTCCACTGAGTCTTTTTTGTGCTGGTCATACTGCAGTACAATTGCTACAACAGTGCTATGCAAGCTTATAATGTATATATAGCGAAGTTTTTGAAAGTACTACAATTTTTATGCTTATGTTATGTATTTCTGGGTATTATTTCTTTGCTTGCTAGCTTCAGGCTACACATTACTTGTCTTTTCACAGCAGTGTTCATGCTAGCTTCAAAAACTGCTCACGCAAATAAAGCAAAGAGGTTTTGGCCTTTGATATCAAGTGATACAAACGCTCTTACGATTAACACATACTTTTAGCCCTGTTGACTGTCAAAAATGCAAATTATTCCCCTTATACTGCCACATAACAATCTCCTCTGTATATTACAATGCAGCCCAAAACCAAGCCAAATAAAAATGATCATAGTTCAGTGGAAAAATCAATGTGATTTGGAAAAACAAATTCCATGTTGACATTTCAACCAATTTTTGACACGAGCAGTGAAAATTTTTGTAATTCAGTAGTAGTTCAAAAAGATCTCCTCCTTCTACATACCTAGGAACACATGAAAATGTTGGAATAAAATAACACATTCCCTTTTGAGAAACATCTAATGTCTTACCTGGATGTGTTTTGGGATGAAGTAATGCTGATGCATCTATGAGACAATAGGGACCATAGATGTCTTTCATGTCTATCAAACATCATAAATTTATATAATAAGAGTAAAGAAAGAAACTAGAGTTTCATAAATCTCTGTGCTCAGTGAACAGAAGCTTTTTAGCACTCCCCAAATTCTTCCCTCAGTCAAACACACCGCTAGGGAACATCTGACGTTGCCAGCTGATAGTCAAGCTGCTCTGAGACGACAGAGGAAATCAGTATTTTACAGCTAGTGCCCATGTTATCCCATACTCTGCCAAGTTTATTTTGTGACACTGGAATGTACTAATAAAGAATAGTGTTTGTAAACTATAGATATTTCTGAGAACCTCAAGAACATGTTGTCAATATAGTATGTATTATGAAATTTAACCATATTAATGAAAAATCCAAGTCAGAAAATTACATCCTTTCAGCTATGGGAAACACTTTTCTCCTTTAAAAGAGTAATCAATTTTCAATTCAGGGTTGGTTGGTTTTGGTTTGGTGTTTTTTTGGTAGAATACAAAAATGTGTCTGGTTGAAAAGAATTTAGTGGTCTCCCTTTACCTTGACATGTAATTTTCTACTGAACCGAAGTTCTTAAGATAAATTTTAATCTCTCAACTCTTTACTTGTCGTTGACAAGGAGAAGCAAGGAAAGAACAATAAATCCGTGTTTGTAGAAGTAGGATAGAATGAAACCACTCAAGCATTTACCTTACATTACCAAATGTGAACCTTAGTTCCTTGGGATTCATTTGCTGGACCTCTTCCCCCTTACTAACCATGTACTTGCCTAACAGTTCATTTTTAGACCAGCTTTGACAAATGCTTCTTACTTGAAAGATATTTAAAAAACTTGTCTAGAATGTGCATGGAGCACTAACAGATTTTTTCTTTATTTGTTATAGTGTTAAAAAGAGTGAACATGTTTCAGAGATACTTGGATGGATATTTACAACGACAAATCTGTTCTTAGCTTCTAAATCCATGCTTGCCTAGTGCAGAGGTCAGACAGAGTCTATATGCATCTCCCTGTTCATTAGGCTGTGAATAGGTGAGCATATGTATGCTCATGGTTTTCTTTACCAAAATACCTCACAGTCTTTACAGTTCTCACCTATCAAGCAGAACAGCATAGTTACCCTCACCTTGGAGACACGGAACCTGATATTGCATGTGATTTACTCAAGGTCAGAGAGGAAATCTGCATTAAGATTTGAACTCAGGTGGTTTGATCTCTAAAATCCAACCAATTCAACCGTTGTACTATCCTTTATCTATGCAGGATGTAATGTTGAGCACATCCCTACGGTGCTTGCCTGCCCATACCCTGCAGGAAAATAAATTACTTTAAGGCAAGACTCTGTCCAATCCTGCAGGACTGGGGCAGTGACTGACTGGATTCTATAAGGAGAATTAGAGCTTAGCTGACAACTGAAGCAAACACCACTAGGCAATAAGTTGTCATATCCTTGTGATCTATCCAAATTTATAAAGCCTGCAAGTTTCTTTCTTACTGGTTGGAGCTGAATCAGGACCTTGACAAGATATAGCAGGGGTTTTTAAGGGTATTTAGCTACACCTCCATCTTCAGTCCCTTCTCAGTTCCCTCAGGCTTCCTCGCAGTCCTTGCAAAAAGGAGAATTTTCACTTCTCAGTACTTTACTGGCCAGTCAACCCCTGGACAGTGTCTCTATAAATCTGCTCAAATCCTACAGAGATGTTTTGCTTGCCTGGACTTTGTGGCTCAATTCTTATTTTTACTGATATTTTCCATTTCCAGGTATCATGGACAAGAAGTAAGGCTGGAGAAGGCAGTCACTTTGCCTTTGTGAAAAACCCTTCATATGCCTATAATGCTTCTGGCCTAAACTCCAGAGCTTTGTTGTAGGAATAGTAATCTTGTCTTTCCCTCCCTTGAGGGAACGTTAGGCAGATTCCTTCCAGCCCAGTACCGCTGCCGGTTTGGGGAGCAAGGCGTTATGACAGACTGTCCTCCAGTGGAGAGGACTAGAACTGACAGCCCTGTGTTCTGCATGGTAATTTCTCTTCTGACCAATTTACAAATCCCAAGCTTTTGCAGCAGAAAATTGTGCATTTTATTCCATATCTCATTTTATTCCTCCGCAGACTGCCAAACTGCAAGGGCCTGCAGCATACTGATCACTGACGGAGTTGCAGGGACCATTTAATTAAATGGTGTCCATTAGGGCAGCTTTCAGGACTCTGAAACTTCACAGTTGGATTTTCATTACACAGAAACGTGAAAGATGTCAATGAAGTGACATCTCTGTTATCTGCCAATGTAGAATGAATAATTTGAATGGAAAAAAAAGCTACATTTTTTAAAAAGTATATGTTTTAAGTCTTCTCTTGTTAACTGTAAAAAAAAATTAAAACCATACTATGTTTCATTCTAATTCCAAGCACTTCTCATTCCATTTGATTTTCTCAGAAACAGAGGTAGTCATCTAGATTTTAGCTCTGTAATTGGTGTTGCCTTGTAGAAACAACAGAGACCTACTCTTTCATTTTAGACATCCTCTTTATGTGTTGATAATAAATTCCACTAATCTCTCATTCCATTAGAAAGAGGCTGTCTAGTATTTAATTTTTACTCTACCACATGACAGAAAAACAGTGGGCCTTGCCAAACTAATTAATGTTTCTTATCTTGAGTCCCAACAAATTAACAATACATGTAAGGGCCTCAATCTGGCTTCTAACAAACACAGAATTCACAAAGTCATTGTTACAGAGAAGAAAAAGAGACTATGAGACACGTGCTTTATAAAGTATGTCAAATGTCTGTATAAAGCAGAAATCAGTCTAATGTGCTACATTCAAGACACTGTCTTCAACTAATCATCCAATTCCAAAAGTGAAAAGGTCATTAATTAAAAATATTGCACATATTTTATCATCTTTCCTTGATAAAGAAGTGGGAGAGAACTACTTCAGGAATTGTGTTAAAACCATAATTCAATTTATTGCAAAAAACTATTGATGCAGTTACATGTCATTAGCGGCAATTAGTGTGAGGTTAAATGCTGCATGGCACTGTGATATTGTGCATTAATTGGAAACTGCTCATGAGAAAAGAAAACTCTTATGAAATTAGGTTTGTAATACTAGTATTTCAGAATAACAAGTCACTCCTTGAGTAGCTAGACACCTTGAAAAGAAGCAGCCTATTTTGGTGATTTTTTTATAAATAATGTTATTTTATATTTGTACGTACAAACCTGCAAAAATTGCACATAGAGCAGAAGCAGAATTACAATAATGAAGCTCTCCAGCTATCTGAGAGAGAGAAGGGCAATTAATTCTAACAGAAGTGGATGAGTGATCAGAGTAAGACTCTGAGATACTGCATTCAGTTCTGACTCGTGACACGCTTTACCTACTTGCCCTCCAGCAGATGTCTTTTATCTCAATTCTGTACCTATAAAGGAGGATAGGTAGTAAAAGTAATAGGAAAAAAAATAATTACTGTAAGATGCCGAGGACTGTGTACATACCTAGATAGATATTGCAAGCTGAAAATGTCTATAAACGTACTTAGAGGATCATTCATTCTAATCAACTCTGCTGTGAAAGCTGCAGCCCTTGAGAAAGGGGAGCGCTACACAGCTTAGTTTAGTAATGCAGTAATATCCTGCAGCCCATCTGCCAGGGCATTGCAATGCAGAGCTGACTGACTGGCAAGATTTAGTCAATCATTGCATAATGACACGAGAACAGGTCTTCTGGGTCAGATAAAAGATATCTTTAGTCTAGTACTTTGGTCCCAATGTTGGCCAAGGAGTGGATATTTGGAAAGCAAATAGAGAGCAAAATTTTTCACAGAATGCTCCTCCAGTAACATGTATTGATGTTACCCAAACTGGTTGATGAATCTGTATAACAAGTCTGGACAATGAACAAATTGCATGTTTCATACCTAACAAATCATCGCCTGAGGCAGGCAACTGTCACTATTCCTTACTAAAAAAGTAGTGCAGGACTGCTAGGCCAAGAGGAGCCTAAGATGGGCCTAACATTAGCCTAGGATGTTACCCTAACACGTGGGAAGCTTACCATAACACCAACTTTTTCTATGGCTTCACAGAAGTAACTCAGCTCTAATGTAACTGGGCATGGGCATTAATCGCTATGCATCATGTCCTAGCTTGTGAAATAGGGATAATGCTAATACTGTACCCAATTGATATGAAGTGTCCCAATGTCATAAATTACAGAATAATGAGGCGAATTGCCTTTATATTTTTGGCAGTATAAAAATATAGGTAAAAAATTCTTTAAGAAGGTTACAACATTCAAGTGATGAATCACGTCATGGACCTGTCTGCTTCACCTACGTTCCATCTGCTGATCTGCCTCCCCTCGCAGCTTGAAACAGCTCATGCCAGAAGACGTCAAAGAGAAACAAACAAATGAAAAAAACCCTCCACTTTCATCAGCCAAGAGAGATGGATTTTCTACTTGAGACTCCTAGCACAGACTTTCTCCACCAATGTGTCTGCCTGTGTGCCAAGAACAGCTATATTACATTCTATAGCAATATTAAAGACTGCAAAGTTAGAAAGGTGCCACACTCTCTCCCAAAAAATTATGTGGCACATAAAGGTCACATGAGGTACAAACATTTTATTGGATGGCTAATAACATACTAAAGAGTCTGTCATTCATGAATAATTTGGTCATCAAAACTGAAAGGTCACCAGATATTTGCTGGTTTCACATATAATCTGCACCAGCTGTACATAAATGTATGTACTTTTTACATGTATGTACAAAGTGAGTAAATTCCTGGACTACATCCTGTATTACAAGTCTGCATTTTGAGGGTAGTCTGAATAAAACTTTCTCACATAATTATTTGAGTGATGTGAGGGAATCCTGAGTTGAAATAAAGAAAACTTAACTAGATTTCTGCAAATTCCTTGACCCCACTGTTTGCACGCTGGAAATTCATGGCAGAATTCTGGAGCTTTTCTGTCTTGCTAAACCAGTCAGCAACATCTAGAGAAGTGGTTCCCAACTGTTCTGTCATCAGAGAAAAAGAAATTCTTTCCTATTCCAGGCTTGTTAACTTCTACCCCTCTGTCTTCTGTGAAAGCGAAGTTGTGACCGCCTTCCTCTCCCCTAATTATGCTGCAGTAGCAGCTATTGCAATGGCTTCAGGAGAAAAGCATCATCACCCTTAAGGCGGCCCACACAGAGCGCACAGTGGCAGTTAAATCCTTTGTATGATCAGTGAGGCTCTCTCATTGCTGATAATTGAACCAAAATGCACCAAAGAACATTCAACCATACCAAATCAGTCCTGAAAGGAAGGTGAAGTTGAGAGGTGTCTCAGCAACTACTTTGTCTTTTCTCTTAGTTGTTTTTTTTTTTTTTCATCAGACTTGGGAATTTACTTGAAGATCTTTTTTAAAAAAAACCACCTCTCTTATTATGACCTTAAAATATTTGAATCAATTAAACAACTTTATGCAGTGATATATGTAGGGGACCTACTTAGTTTGTTACTTGCGCAAACATTGTGGCATGCCTGCTCCAAGGTATTAGGAAGATATTTTCCAGACCTTTGAAATTTTCCAAGAATTCTGTTGAGAATTCCTCTCATTCTCTTTTGGTTTACAAATGCAGTAATAGTGCTACTATTGATGTCCAGCAGCGACCCATGCTATTTACTTGTTTGGAAAAAACACGTATTACTCTTACAGCAAATTATACAGGAATTATCTCAGTGACTTGAACTGTAGTTTTTCACCATTTGTTGTTCACAAACTCTGAATTTGAAGTCATTCACATATTTATTACAACATATTTCCAAGTTTCAAAATTTGCTCTACTTTCTTCAGACTTGATAATATTAAGCACTACCATCTTCTCACCAATTGCTGAGTCCCTCTGCCACCCATATACGACCAAACATAAGAAAGGTAGATAAACATGGAAGATGGAAATGAAAAGGGAACAGATGGGCTCATCTGCAATTATATCTCTGAAAAGACTGAGAGTCTCACAGAGATTTATAAACCTACTGGAGACCACACATTTGGTGATCACATAAAATGTTCCCTGAAAATGTTTGACATGAGTAATTGAAAATAATAATTTTATGTGGATTCTCAAATCAACAGTGATCCAAAACGGAGAGAACAATTAGGTACCCAAAGGTTTTTGCAAGTATACATAACTAGAGTAAGCAAACATGATTCTAGAAAAGGAGTTTCCCCCTGCCCCACCTACCACCCAGAAGATTTCAGCGAAGTGAAAAAATGTTATTTAAATAAATGCAATGGGATGACTTCACTAATAAGAATGAGCCAAGGGTGGCTGTAAATAGGATGTGTCAGTTATCTCAGTTTTTCCTGTGTAAGAAGGGACAAAACTTTTCTTGGTCTTATAAAATCTGTGAGTCTCTTCCTTTTTGGACTACCTAAAACTGAGCAAGTGTTCTGCTATCCTTGTCCTCTGCTTCCCCCACTAACATTTCTTTTGGGATCTTGGTTTTGTTCCCGTATGTGTTAAAGGAGCATTTATGCATGTGTGTGTGTATTAAAGAGACAGAGATAGTGTGTCCCTACAAAGATATAAGTGCTTATCTATTATATACTCAGCTACTTGGTGAAAATGAAACTAGAGTTGGCAGAATTAAAAATCCAGGAAATATCTCCAGCTTATCTCCTCACTTTCAGCAAAGTTTAAGGCACTGATTTTCTACCACATCCTCAGTTGTGATCGCTTTCTTTCTAAAATGTCCCTTTTCCTCAGTAGGACTTCAAACAGCCTACACAAGGATGACTTCAGTCTGGAAAGTGTTGGCCGTGCAATAAAGACAGAAAATAATTAAATCATATGATTTGCATAAATTGAATTTAAAATAGCAAGCTCTTGCTATGTGAAATTTCATACAGCAAGGACTGATATCCACAAGTCAGTTGTGGCTAACAGACTGATTCACAAAAGTCTGAGTCAATTCGCTAAGAATCCAAAAAGAAAATTAAAGGCCATGTCTTTGAAAACTACCCGCTGAAGCAGTTGAACTGACAACATTCCAGGAAATTTCATCAACTGGTATCTAAACTGAGCAGGACATAGGAGATGCTCAAAATGGAATTGCTTCAAAGACGGAGGTCAGAAAACAACCAAGTAGATGCAATAAGTGTGAAACATATTTCAAGCAAAAGAAAAAATATTTTGAGAAGGAATTTTTCTAGGAAATATGAATAGAAAATACTGTAACACAAGCTGTCAGTAAGTGGCAACAGAAAGATCACTTGTTTACCCAGTGATAACATTTCTAGCGACACATTTCCATGCTTTTCCCAGCATTAACCAAAGCTTTGACCTCAAAGTAATTGAAAAACCTTGAGAGAATTTGGAAGGAAAAGAAAAAGAAAAAACAGAACCCACAACTGAGAACCAGCAAGGACAGAGAGAGAGAGAGAGAGAGAGAGAGAGAGAGAGAGAGAACTACTCTGGTGTGAAAGAATGACTTATATGTAATTTCTCTGAAACTGTTTTTTCATTCAGCCATGGAAAGAACTTTCCAGCCTAAAAAATACAAATTGACTTGGTGTGGAAGAAATGGCATTTAAAATAGAGAAAAGGTTACAGGTTTTTCTTAAGTCAATTTCTAAAACTTGTTCTGAGAGACAGAATTAATACATGTGTATTATTCCTTCCCGTTAAGTTATGGGTAGAGTGGACTGGATTTTTTAAAAACAACTTGAAAGAAACTCCAAGATTAGCACTACACAGCGCTTTTGAAAGTCTGCATTCAAGAGGCTTCTGGGATAAGAATTTCACAGAAACTTATAAAACAATGTGAGAAGTAGAACTGGGAGTCAAGAAAACACCACAAAATAATCATTATTTGTTTTCCCTCAAATGTTTTCATTCTGTAAATATATTTCTAGCTTAATTGCTTCAAGCTTAGTGTTCCAGCTGCAAGCTGGATGCCATTTCAAGCTGTTCTAAGATGATCAGTAATATTTCCATTCAACTAAACAAGCACAATATCAAATGCCATACAGTATGCTTTTCCTAAATACAAACTGGAACAACATTAATCCATTATGACATGTTGAAAATAAACCCCTCCATTTTTGTGTGAAGCCAATAAAATCAACTCATTTCTTTATTTTGGTTGCCATTTTAAAAATGGATATAAGTTAAAACAGGAAAATATTTTTCTGGCAAACTGATTTTGCGGTTACAGTTTTCAAATTGCCTCTGCATTTGTATGCCTATTTTGGCCTTATTCTCTGTTAAGGTATTTTGGAAGACGGAACGATGAAATTCATCTAACTCAAGTCCAAACACCCATTTCCCAAAATACTTGATTATCTGAGGAGTGGAGTGGGTGTGTGTGACACAGCACAGGGAACTCAAAAGAAATCCAATTATTATAACCTATTTTCATGGTAATTTGGTTAATTTCTTCGAGAGAGAGATACCTGAAAAGTTCTGGAAGCTGAAGTTCCGTCTAGAAAAAGGTATATGTTTTTAATTGAAAAGTTTAATAATTTTTAGAATCTTTTATCAAAATAGATTATTCACAATTTGACATTTTTAATTCTTCATTTCTAGGTAGATGCTGTAACACTGACACCAAAAGTACTCAGCTTGTAATATACTGCAAGACAAGCTCAACGATTACTGTAGACTCTAAATGGGCTTAAAAGCTATGAATCTGTTAGAAGAAATTACTCTGGGATTAGTTCAGGGAGGACATTTTTAGCCCAAAAGAGTAGAAAATACACCTACTCCATCCTGGATCAGCTGTAGGTGTCAAAAATTATTTGTTTCTCTAGACAATATTTTAAGCAAATATTTTGGTAGCTAAAGCAGAATTTGAGGCTGTTATTTTTTTTCTCTATTGTATCAACAGTGGCAAGGTACCTCGTCCCTTTTTCTCTCCAATATTTCTCCCATCTTCTCATTTGGTACAGATCTCCTTCCTTGTCCCCTTCGCTCTTGCCTCCCAGGAGCAAACCTGCCAAGTAGTTCACTAAATCCTGGCAAAATACTCTATGATCTAAATGGTTTTATTTCTGTATTGTTGAATCACGGAGGGAGCCTTCCATGCATCATTTATTTGCAGCAAGGAAAATGCTATAAAGTTGCACAGCTATCCTAGCTCTGAGGTCATTCAGAGCACAGTGGAATTAAAATTACACTCTGCCACACAACCCTTCTGTAACTGAGGTATGGAAAAAGGGAAAGGAAATTGAAAAGATGGAAATACAAGGGGTATTTAGGGCTGAGGTTATCACCTCAATTACATGGAAGAGTAAAACAAAATGAATGCAGGTAGATAAGGTCAAAACATAGTTTGATATTTCTACGTAGCTTAAAGGACAAAGAAAAAAGATTTATTTGAAATTTTCTCCTTACTATTCTCTATAAACTATTCTTTCCCCAAAGCCCAGATAATATAGGCACTGGAAGTGTGGGGACATACATACATGCACTTCAGGCTGATACAGCTTCACTGCCACCAGCAGGGCCCTACACAGCCTCCAGGGTAAATTTCTAACACCATTTATCACTTTCACATTAATTTTCTCTTTAAAACCTAAAACATTCCTACTGGCACACACACACACACATATATATATATAACCTGCATATTCAATTTATAAAGCTTATTTTGAATGCATTTTTACATGCACTTTTTCCCTACACAAAAGGGCAAAACCCTTAGGGAGTTGAGGAATATTGGAAAAGGTTCAGAAAAGATAGGAAAAGATTCTGCTTCTACTCCCTTTTGTACGTACTCTGGGAATAAAATGAGGCCTATTCTGGTCTCCCTACTGTGTCACTTGAATAATCACAATGTCCTCTCATGGGTACTACCTATGCTCTTCCATATTACACAATGAACTAGAGAACCAGTAAAATGGAGTAACAGAAGCTCATTCTCTCTCAGACCAGTCAGCGCACTTCCCACCAGTTTGACCACTCTGTCTTAAACTGAATACAGCCTTGACTGTCTCTGCTTTTCCCTTTGCAGAAACATGTGTCCTTTCACTTAAAAAAGGAAAAAAGAAGGTTATCTTCTGAGCCCGTCATACAACAGGCCAACCTGTCTAACTTAAAAGGTCAGAAGATTCAAAAAAGCGAGGTTTTTCTCCTCTTTTTCAACAGAGGAGTGATAAGTGCTTACTTGATTAAACCAGCTGATAAGAATGCCTATTGTAATTTCTTTCTCTCTTTTCATGCCATCCTTTGGCTCCAAGAGATAAGAATGGAGAACTTAGCTTGGCATTGATCCAAGCTTTGAAAGGACTTGCTGATTATGGACAATGTTCTTATTCAAATGAGCAGTCCCTCTGAAGCAAAAACTAATGTTGCCTAACTGTGATGAACAGGATTTAATCCTATATTTTAAATTAATTTCCATATCACACAGGAGTGTATTTATACATTCCAATCTCTAATCCCACTGGGAGTTTTACCATTTGCTTCTGCTAGAAAAGAATCTACATCACATGAAGTCCTCAGGTTAGATCACAGTTAACTACATTTCCCTTAATTGTATGCTTCCATAAAGACAACATAAACAGTTACAATAAAGGACAAGAAAATGTAAGACTTTCAAATGTCACATTAAATATATCTGCATTTACAGATTAACTAAAAATTTATACACTAAGTGCAAATGCGCCTAAAATCTCCTTCTGAACTGTCTCATTTCCAACAAAAAGTCCCAGCCCACTGAGCCATTTCATATATGCAAGTCATTTCATCACCTTTATTTCCTTTCTTTAAAGCTTTTAAATTCCAATACATCCCTTCAGAGATGGGAGAGACAACAGAAAAGCACACAGCATTCACAGTGTGGATGAACAATGTATTTATTTATCATAACTATTTATTTATTTCTTCTCTATTCTTTTCCCTCATAATTCCTAAAAGGTGATTTGTTCTCAACACTCACCAAACAAACTGGGCTGATCCCAAGGTCTTGCTCTTGACAATTAATAAGCCCAGAGATCATAATTTTACATTGCAAGCTCAAACTGTTTTCTTCTTCTGCATCACTTTACATTTATCCACACTGAACTTCACCTACCATTTTACTGCTCAGTCACTCAGTCTTACAAAATCCTTCTGTAATTATTCTTGTCCTTTCTACCTTAAATAACTAACAACAGTAAATGCTGTCACATCACTGCTCACTCCATTTACCAGATCACTGATGAATATGTTTAAATATGGAAATACATCCTTTTTTCCCAGTATCCAGATCAGAATCTAGAATTAGCAATGGGAGTATAGTCTTTTACACATGCATCTATATTTAACAGAGGAGACTTGATATGAATCAACATATTACCTTTAGCTACTGAAACACTATTAACAACAGGTTTATCAAAACGAAAATTATAGATTTTAAGCAGTTTTAAATATTTTTAAATAAAAGAATAAATGCAAATAACCAAAAAATATCTTTTTGCAAGAGTCCATCACAAAAATGTTGCTTAAAATGTGTTGAAAATAGTTCTGGGATGATTTCAGAATGATACTATATTTTTATTTTCTTCATAATACATAATTCAGCAAAAGGCAATACAAATTCACTAAATATTCTGCAATAGTTGGATCTGTGGTTTATTATTGGATCAAAACATTTTGCTAAATGTAAAATATTTCCTAATGCTTTACAACAACACCCAGTTTCAGTGCTGCAAAAGTATTCTGCAGCTGAAATGTTACTGGATTTTCATTTGACACATTTGATTAAAAAAAAAATCTAAGAAATTTCTATCTTGCCAACATAACACAAATGACTTGTGACTGCTTATAAAAGTACTTCTAATACTCTTTAGGAATTAAAATATAAGCACGTTTTTACTTGACTAATTGTGATGGATGCACTTGACCCCTTAACCAAACTAGCGGTAGTTTGGTACAGGCTCCAAAGGAGGTAAAGGCCTGTAAATGGGCCAAGAATTCCTCTGGTTTCAATCTGTTCTCTGAAAACACACAAAGGAGCAGAGGGACACAGTGAACATCGATGCGTATGAGCTTGGAATACCAATCTTGTGATTAACATATGAATAGCGGATGGTTTTCCAAGGCTCATTTATCAGGGAACAAAGTTGTGGGTACAAGGAGTCTCATACATAACTTTTCCATCACACGTAATTTGACTACAAGTCAATCATTTTATTCCATAAATACGACAGCCTAAGTGAGCCTTCTTTGAGGTCTCCCTGCTAAGCAGTTGACTGCACGGCAGGGATGACCCCTTGAGCTGGGATGCCTCTCAAGGTTGCTCCTTGAGGCAGAGAGATCTTTTACCAACAACAGATCTTTGGTAAGTGACCGATATAATGCATAACCTTGTAGTACAGTAATTTTGATCCATGCCTTGGTAGTTTTGAATCATTGTTCAAATGATTGTGCCGTACAGCAATAGAGTGAACCTTGCCATCAAACTCGCACTTCTACAACGTCATATTAAACCACTGTTGCTAATACCTTTGACAATGGTTCTTTAGGCTATCTAAATCACTCATTCATGACTAATAAAAACACATGCATACTAGTTGAATTTTATTTTTCTTTAAAACAATTATTTTCAATTTTGTCTTTCCAATACATCTATATCTATAACTATTCAACAATAGATCGGAGCAAAAAAATTTAGTCAGCATTTCTTTAAATGAGAAATGCAAGTTCAGCAGCAAGAAAATATTTCACAAATGTAAATTGAATGCACCTAAAAATTCTGAAAATATCTACTTAGTGAATTTCAACAGTTTTTAAGTGAAAAATTATCTTCATGAAAATGTTATGTTAAAACTTTTTTCCATTTAATTAATTTTTTTTAAACATCAACATGACATGGAACATTTTAAAATACTTTTTTTCTGTCTTTTCAACTTCCAAAAGAACAGCGCTTAGATCTTCTTATGCCACTAATTCTAATATTTATTCTTCCTGTGATCCAAAAAAAAAAAAAATTATTTCCTTTTAGCACTGAAAAATTTCAAGGAGGTGTAAAAACAAAGGCTAAACAATATGAAAACACTCTGAAGAATGGAAAATCGTAGGCTAGGCTTCAGACCTTCTGAAAAGAAAATGGCTGAGCTATGTCACTTGCCTATGGAGTTTATTACACGGGCCAAGTTAAACTTCTCCATATGAAACTGAGCTTCAGATAGAAGCTACTTGTAAGGTTACATTATAAATACAAAATTAAAATTAATTTTAAAATCTATCATCAAGGTGACTTGATTTTACAACGACTGTCTTCACCCTCAAGTGTTTGCAATGTACTGTATTTGATGTCACAACATTTTAGTCTTAAATGCTAGAGAGAATCTTGCTTTGTAATGAACTGTAATTACCTTAGTGACATTTCAGATAGAATTCACTTAGTCAATTGTCTTCAAGTATTTTATTTTGGAGATTAAAGGAACTAAAATGCAGCAAAAAAAGTTTGAATTGTATAAATCTGAGCCTTAATATAGTACTTACACACTTAAGAAAAAGGAGGAAATGACATTTCAAGGGGTAACTGAGTATTTTTTCCATTAACACACTATTAATCATATGCAATAATCTCCAGTCTTTTGTAAAGATTGAATATATGAGAGGATTAAAAATGTTGCATTACTGAACATTAAAAACAATTCATTGCTTCAGCTTTCTCAAAACGATGGTGCATTTGATGAATGAGATTCAGCTGCTGAGTATTTATTGACAAAATCATTGTTTATTCCTAATCACCTAAGAAAATAATTTCTTCATCCAACGATACATAATTCAATCAGAAACTATGGTGAAATTACTTATGTAAAGTGCAATGGCAATTATGCTTGTTATACCTAGATATGATTTGAAGTCTTTTATTCAGTGTATTTGGTAAGAGTTTCAACTGTTTTCTCAGTTCACCAACGATAAAAAAGCTTCCCATAAAAGTGAGATCCCATAAGAAGCAGAGTTAACTGTTTTTAGTAGTTTTTAAGGTGACCTTTCATAGTTCTCAAAAGTCACCTAAGGATTTGGAGATATCAGCCTGAAAACCACCTGAGCCCTTTTTTTCAGTACGCCTGTGATTGTAGCAGTATCTGCTCAGTCTGAGGCAAAGCCAGGACAGAAACAGCTCAAATGACCATCCATCTCTACATAATCTCCTAGAACTCAGACATGGCTGAAGTTCAAATTTCTCGATAATGAGAAGAAAACGATGCAGCCCCACTGGATGAAAAGAGTATTTAAAGTGATGATAGGTGAAACTCTTAAGCTGAGTAATGCTATGAATGTAAAATATACTTAGCGTGAACATCAAGTCCTTTGCTAGAAGGTAGAAATGAACCAAAATGGAGTTGATGACATTTCAGTCAGATGAGACCGGAATAGGATAGCAGCTTTAAAAATTGAAAGGTAACTCAAGGAAAGCAGAAGAGTCAGTAGCCTGATATAACACAGTATTTCAAATACAGATTATTTTCAAAGCTAAATCAGATTTTAAAGGTACAAAAGCAACTACAAGCTTCTCTTATACTAAACTTCCAGAGAAAACAGTCCCTGCTCATTCTCTGAGGACATGAATGCAGGACTTTGCATTTCCCTTTATTGAAATTAATGAAATTCAAAATTTACTTATAATGATTTGGCAGGTTAGGTATGGAAGTCTCAGCATACATTACTTTTGATGGAACTCAACTCAACAGGCATTTNAAATTGAAAGGTAACTCAAGGAAAGCAGAAGAGTCAGTAGCCTGATATAACACAGTATTTCAAATACAGATTATTTTCAAAGCTAAATCAGATTTTAAAGGTACAAAAGCAACTACAAGCTTCTCTTATACTAAACTTCCAGAGAAAACAGTCCCTGCTCATTCTCTGAGGACATGAATGCAGGACTTTGCATTTCCCTTTATTGAAATTAATGAAATTCAAAATTTACTTATAATGATTTGGCAGGTTAGGTATGGAAGTCTCAGCATACATTACTTTTGATGGAACTCAACTCAACAGGCATTTTACTAAGCAGTGCAGTAGCTATTTTACCTGCACCACATCCAGATGTATGATCGTCCCTCTCTCTTGCCAGGAACTCCACCATGAAAAAAATCTTGAAAGCACCCCTGACTTTCCTAACAAATCTGCTCTACCTGTTGTTCAGTCACATCTACTTCCCTTTGAAGAAAGCTTCAATGATACTCCATAAGTAACACAACTTGTCAAGAATGAGCTGGATGCAAATGCTTTTTCAGTGTAATCACCAGGACTTACAAGTTCCACTAAAACAAGTGATTACCTGGTGGACATATATATACACA
>VZSC01001930.1:6046-25024 GCA_013398225.1 Steatornis caripensis
TTTTTTTTTTTTTTTTTTTGACCTGCTGATTGAGAAATCTCATGCAGTCTGGTCCACAACTCTGGTAACATATCAGCCTCTATAAAAAGCAAACACGGCATGGGAAATTTCTGAATTCTCAATTCCCACTGGAGATCTCTGTCAGAAGGGTTGTTAAAATAGATATCGCTCTACTACGGTGTGTTGCAAAGGGCTTCAGGCAAGCAAACTCCGGTGAACAAAACAATAAGTAAAAGACCGAGAACAACTGAAATGTATGTGACAATTTCACTCTTTGGGTTTGGTTCCAATAGACAAAATTGTCATCGAGTCACTCAATAGCCTACATGAAATTACACTGGCCTGTTGTCGGGCAGCAGCAGGCTCTGCAAGCATTCTCCCTCTCCCTGCCCTGGAGATTTGGCTGCCTGTGTTCAAGGCCATGTTGGGGATGGTGCAGCTGCATAGCCTTGGATCAGACCCATGTGAGAAAGACCAGCGAGAAGCCCGGTCGGGGCCATTCCACCTTCTGCAGGAGCTGCACGTGAGCTCAGGTCCATGTCCCTGACACTCGCCCAAGCTGTGCCATAGGTATGTCTGTATCCAGCCATGCACCTTGCTGATCCCTACCTACTGACTTCCCCTCCCAAATCAACCTTGTCCCATCCTCATCCCTGTGGATTTGGCCTGGGATGTGGCTGTCTGCATCAATGCCACCATCCCTGCCCTGCTCGCCTTGTGCAGGTGCTCCCTACCTGCCCCACGGTCCCCCCGCTTCAGCTCCCAGCCCACCCGCTCTGGTGGGGCAGATGCCTCCTGCCGCTCCTATTGCAGAAAATTAATCTCGGAACTAGAGTATTTGCCAGCAGTTTCAGCACAAAAGTAGTGTTTCGTTTTGTCATGAACCAATCTCTTATCTAAAACACATTTTCAAAAATTTGTCTAATATGTGAAAATGAATAAATTTTCAGTATCTGTCCTCTTGTATGGAAAGTTTTGTTCTGTCTTTTAATAACATCCACTAGCTTATTAACTGTCATTCATAGCTGGCTGAATGTTTTCCTTTCAAATATTTATTGACAGACAGATTGGTTATCTAGACATGACAGTATAATCAATAGTTTCTACTTTTCATATAAAATGTTATGTAGTTTTTACAGAAAAAAAAACCCCACTTTGAAATATCTGTCTGGAAGTGCTGACTCTTTATTAGAACTCCAGTTTACTTGTGTCTTATCCCAGTCCTCATTAATAGGTCATGGCTCTTGGACTGTTTGTATTTTTTTTTTCTATGCTGCATTATGATCATGTACATCATCACGTAAATGACATCTCACATGTCATTTACACCCTGTAGGCTTCCTTGCTGATGCTATTTGCTGATCGATTTTTTTTCTGAAAGAAAAAAACCCTCCTATCTACTGACTGTATTTCCATGTATAATATTTCAAACATTTTGCAAGAGCTACGACACGTCCACCAGTGGTGCCAAACATCTAAGCAGCTACGTGCATGCTGTTTGACTCAGAGCAGCATAAAGTCTCTAAGCTTCAAGTCAGGACAGCCTTTCAAATATTAACTGCTCATATATAGGGGCAGTATTGTTCTTTTGCAGACACTGCCACTAGTTCATTCAGTTGTTATCTTTAAAGAGTAGCATCAGTGCGAGCTGTTTCATTGCAGATGATTTTAGCATGCTGACCATGGAAAAGGTTAGGGATGAAGCCCATAGTACCCAGAGGCAGCTCTCACGGGGGACAGGCACAGCTCCCTAAGGACCTGAGAATACTTTGCATTTGCTGCTGTTGAGAAACCCACAGAGTGAAAACAGGCATCTGCCTGCAAAGACACAGTGGGTGAGGAAGAGCTGTATATGAATCTTTTGCTTTTCTATTCTGTCTACCTTGTCACATATTTAAAAAGTTAACTATTCAAGCTTGTGTTCTAATAATGTTTGACTTTTCTTTTCGCTAATCAAAAGCTTTCTGTCTTCTTGTGGAGCTTACTATAAAAAGACAGTATAGGCATGTTCACTTCACAGCACTGCCTGATTCAGAATCCTGCCTCGATGGTAAATCCAGAATACCACGAACTGAGTTCAGAGTTTCCTACCTAAGATTGCCAGCATTGCAATAGGCACCCTTTCCATGATTTTTGCAGTTGGAATCTATCTTCTGAATCTGAAGGAAAATAGATGCACATACACATATTTTTTTTTTCCTCTGGAAAAATTTAAACACATCCACATCCAGAAGACTGAAAAGACCTCCTATTTCTTCATCAGACACAATGTCCGGGACAAGGGAAGAAGAGGTCCATTCAGTATTACTGAGGATGATGTATGCAACGGTTCAGGGCATTTCAATTGCATGCAATGCAATCTTAAGAAGACCAAAATCTGGAATTTGTGCACTAAGTGGAAGCTATGGCATTTGATCTCAAGAGTTTCTGTGAGTAAAATTTCTAAGAGCAGTTCTGTGGCTACTTGCTAGTACTTCAGGGCACAGAGCTAGAGCTTTACAGGCATGCTTTCAATAACTGGGTATTAGCACAGACTGACAAAGGCCAAACTTTCATCCTTTGCTGTATTCTGAGTAGCTCTGCTTGTTTTACTCCAGGTAACAGGCTACCAACTACTCCATTAATTTTTTATCCCACTCAGGGGTTGAACTAGTGGTGATCTTTTTGGCCCAACAGTACTATGGTTTGGTGCCACAGTACAATTTAAAAGTAATCTATTTTGCATTTGTTTGCTTTGCAGAATACACAAATGTGCTATGCACTATCCAGCTTTCTTTCTGGAGAAAAGTAAACCAGAACCTCAGCAGTCATGCACCAAATGCATTTCAACCCCTAATAGGGACAAAAAGATCTGAATCAAGTGGTTGGCAACCTTACCGCCTTCAATGGGAGAAAACACACATGCACACAGGGACCAAATGGTGGAGGTATACCATTGCATTTGCTGTCAACTGCCTTTAACTCTTCATGACTCATATAATTTCCTTTCTTGATACTTTTTCTGATTTAATCACCACACTTTCTGTTGCCTAGCTCAGAACCGTTTGCTGAATTTCTTGTTGCTTTTACAATGATTTTATTATCATCCACCTAATTTACTACTGCTATTTTTTGTGATGATCAGAAAACCCATCAACCTCCTCAGCTTCACAGACGATCCCACAGGGGGCTAGCCAGAGCCCCAAGGAAACGATGCTGTTCATCAACCTGTGCTGTAAGAAAGCTGAAAGCTTCCGGATAGCAGGATAACCTGGTGTCAGTATCAGGAGGCTGCTGACCTCGTAAATGTTGTGAGGAGTCCAGAGGTGTCTACCTATGCTTCTGTGCAGTGACCAGTGGGCCAGCTGCAAAAGCAACCAGAGGCAGATGAAGAAGGAGGCAAGGCCAATCCTGAGGAAGAAATGCTGCTTCCATGGATACACTCTTACGTCCGTCACTCTTGCAGACCCTTTTAGATGTTCAAGTTGCAGCAGCTGTGGTGACTGCTGGACCCTCTTCTGTTTTCCCACAACTGCAAGTGCTGCTCTTGCCTGTTTCCTCAGGCGTGTTTCTATCATTGCTAGTCCATGGCTGGCTGCCCTCAGAAAAATGTTTGTGCCGTTAGTCGCTATGATTTTTAGCTTTTGTTTAATGCTGGATGTCTTTCTAGCAAGTGTGTTCTCTGGGGCTGGGGAGCAGCAATTATGAACCATGGTCTGTTAACGGCACCTCTGGAGGCCACCTTGGTGTCTCTCTGGAGACCTTTGAACCTCTGCATGTGAGACAGCTACAGAGAACTTGCAGCTACAGAGAACTTGGCCATGGCATGCTGTGCAGGCAGAGGTCATTTCTGAGACTGAAGAGGTACAGTTGGGGACCCTCTGGGGCACAGTGCCTTAAATACAATGTACTAACAGCCCATCACAAGACTGAAAGGGGAGAGTCATTCTCTGAATGGAGTGTTTGAACCAAAGGCATAGGCACAGGGAGATGAATCATTTCTCTTGACAGAGGAAAAGTAGGAGGGGATGGGACAAAAGCTCTTGTCTCACTGGAGGAGGGGGAGGAGGACACAGAGAAGGGTTATTTGGTGAGAGGGAACATAGAAAAGTACCCACTCAGCTAGTCAGCCCTGAATCTCTAGCTGTCTTCAAGTCTTACTCCTTCTCCCTCCCCGAGTGATGGCAGCCACTTACATAGGCCTTGTTAGCCTTTCATTCCTCCCACCTCACCAGCCATCTTCTAGCACCTCCAATTGGATTTTTTTTATACTGAAATGGCCTGCATAGTTTCCAGATGGCACTGGAGACAGACCTTAACAGCCACACACCAGTAGGCAAAATAAATATATCTATCAACCCAGTGCCACTGAGGAGTGAATGGGTGAAGCAAGTCAGCCTCAGAGGCCATGAAGACATCTCCAGTCCCTTTGTGTGGACGTGGGATTGGGGACAGAAATTAAACAACAGAAGGAGACAGAGATCCATTTCTTTGTAATCTTCCCATTACATTTGAAACACCGCAAAAGACGTTCAGTGTTAATCACATTTTCCTTGTCTTAATCCAGTCACTCATGGCTGGTCTTCCCTTCATCCGGGAAGGTGCAGCGGCCTGGACACAAGCGCCATCCTTGATGCTCTGAGATTCAAAGAGAACAGAGGGCCATGCTTATGGGTGTTGAAGAAACTAGTCTTTGCTATTTCAATATGTTAAAAAGTTAAAATGTCTTAACTGTGTCCTTGCAGGGGCTATGCAGAATGCAGTCCAGACCTATAGTTTGGGAAACATTGGAAATGTTTGTGTCCAGTCTGTCATGCACCCTGCTGTCTTGCAGGCAGATGGCAAAAGCCATAGCACCCTATCACAACATGTGATAGAGTTACAGTTAAACTGGGTACTTGCTCCATTTCTGGATGTGTATGGTCTCGTGACCTGGTGATGCCAAGGGTGCATAGCAGTTCCCATGAGGCAGGCAGTATCCAGATGATACTAACACTATTGCTGCCAGTACAGAAGATGTGTTCCCTCTGAATCTAGCACTGGAATTATGGACTATATGTGTATTGGAAGTCCTTTTGATGATCTGAAAATATGTTCATAAATATGTCTCAATGAGTAAAGGTGTGGGACAACTGAGTGGTACTCTTCGTGGTTTATAGCTGCCTGCGGAGAGGTTGCAGATGGGAATGTGCATCCCACGAGTGGCCCTGATGGCTCTCTCCTTCATGGAGCTCATGAACACATGAAGGGTGAAGGTCTGGGGCAGAACAGCCACAGCAGCAAATATTCCCAGAAAGCAATTGTCCATGGCTTCTTTCTCAGATAAAAGGATGTGCAGAAAGCGTAAGCTCATTCAGGTTGTCATCCTAGTCTAGTTGCCATAGAAAGAGAATAGCGCTTCCTCTCTTACAGCATATTTCCTTGCCTGCTGACTATTCTCAGAGCAGGCAGGAGGCATTGTGGAGTCAACCACAAAGAATAAAATATAAAAGAAGCAGGAAGAGAAATAAGACTTACTGTATGGGCAATGGTGGCAGGGCCAGTGACATGCTATTGTTATCTAGACGATACACATAAATGACAGCATGTCATGTGTAGAGTGGCTCGCTGATAGGCTCAGTGAAGAAGGAAAATGTTTGTGAGACTGCTTTCATCAGGCACTTTTGAGGCACGTGCACGGAGTAGACATTTGCTCTATGGACCCAGTCTAAAGCTAGTCAGAAGTAAAGGCCCTGAACTATATAGCATGGATGTATCTAACTGCCTTGTTTTACTGACTCATTCCTATTGTGCTGCATTACTTAAATAACGTAGACTACACCTTTGTGTTTCAGAGTTAAAAAGTTGATGTGTTATGCTGGATTCTAACAGGTTTTTTTCTGTCTTTATGGTGAAATGTCTTATGACCAGTGCAATGAGCAAGTGAGCGGCCTCCTTCCAAATCAGGAAAGTAATTCCCAGAGGCATTAGAAGGAGAAAAAACAGCAGGGCAGAAATCACTTCCTTTGAATTCCATTTTTCATCTTCACTTCCAGAAGACTAGAACCAAGGAGTCATAGCCAGAAAAGGTCATAAACGTTATGATATCCAGTTTGCGGCATCTCCTAGTTTGGACAATGTCTTTAGGAATGGAAGTTGGAATGATCCACTTATTAGCTGTGCTGAATGGGAGAGAATTAAACACCAGGACTGAAATCAGCTTGTTAATCTCTGGGATGTCTAAGTCAATAGCAACAGAGCAATAGTGAATATACGATGTGGTCTTTCTCTGTTGCATACACAGCGTTGTTAACGTGCACATGCACAGTAGTTCTGTTTTCCTAACTGTGCTTGCACAAAAGAGTGTTACGTATGAGTAATAGTTCTAGCGCTTTTTGGAAGTTCAGCTTTACTGCTCATATAACAGTACTCACAAGAGAGCATGTGCTCATAGCCTGCTTATATCCTACTTGTCTGGTTCTGCAAAGCACCCAGGAAAGAGGCTGTCTGCCTGTACACCACTGCTACAAGATTCCCAAACTTGCTTTGCGCTGAGACATCTCCATGCAGGAAGGAACAAGCTGCATCCTTTAAGAATAGCTCTGAAGCCAGGAGAAAGCTGCTTTCAGCGAAAGCATCCATCTGTCAAATGAGAGAATGTGTTCCCATCATGCGCTGGGAGAAGCAGCCATACACTGAGCATCCCACACAAAAACAATCCTTGTTCTTATCTAAGCGCTCAGATAAGCTAGGATAATTCTTATTTTCAAAAACATCTTAATTTTTGAGGAACAAATTGAGAAGTCACTCACACATAGGTTTTGGATGCCTAAATAACTTGACAATGCTCCTTAGGTTTCCTATGTCACTTAAGTGTGGCTAAAATGTTATGTCATGACTGCTATTATTTTCTTAGTCAATTAAGCACACGATTCTTTTCTCAGTATTAATTTATTTTTCTCAAGTCCTTGTAGTTGCAACTTCAGTATCTTTTTAGACATTATATCTACCTCTCAACATATCTGAATTTCCTTTTAATAAAACATATAAAATCCTTCTCCAAACATTTATTGATTTCATTCTTTTCACACAAAAAAAGTCTTAAATGTAATATCAAACTCTGCTACGAAGTTTGCTCAAAGACTGATGCCATGTATAAAATATTCCCATTTCAAGAATTAACTTTACAAATGATATTTCCACTGGAGTGTCTTAACCTTATCTAATAATAATAAGCCATAAAGTGCTTTAGTTAATATTAATGTAAAACTTGAATAACTTACATTAATGTGAGATGGGAATTTGGGCTACTAGCTCTAATCCAACAAAAATAAAGGATATTTTGAAAAGCAGAAACCTAACAAAGACTTCAACTCTGCCTATCTCTTCCAAACATACCAGTTTACCCTCTCATTAAATGTTGTCCTCAAATACAGAATCACCACAGAAAAATATTTTGAGAAAACTGAGTAAACATACCTTTTTATACTAGTTAAACACTGCATAAGAATGATCATCATAAATTTATATTGATTATATTAAATGATTATTATATAATTACAGATGATTAATTCATCTATATTTGGACAGACATGTGAGATGATTTCCTATTTAAAACTACTTCAAGCTCTAGAAATGGGTTCCTAAACAGGCTAGTGGTGTTTCGCATATAGAAATTGACCACTCTTTAGGAAGCCATTACAGCAATTACAAGTAAAAAAAGACAGTCCTTCTTTTCAGCTACTAAATGCCTCTTACATTTTCAGGCTGCAGAGATGAATATTGACGAGAATAACAAAAGAGCTTTAAAAAAAGAGTATTTTAAAACCTTGACAATGGATTTGCTCCCTGATTTTTACCCTCTAAACTTGTTCAATACTGCCTGAGTATATGGCTCTAAAGAAGTGTTGTTCCATATAAGTTTTTTAAAGTACTTAACTTCCACCTCAACACCTGAGTTTAAAAGTATCAGTATACTATAAAAAGAAAGCAAACATTAATAGTAAAACTAAAAATAACATCATCAGCAACATTATTAAGTACTAAAACACAAGGAGTCATCAAGTTTTAAACTAAATGAGGAANCAGTATACTATAAAAAGACAGCAAACATTAATAGTAAAACTAAAAATAACATCATCAGCAACATTATTAAGTACTAAAACACAAGGAGTCATCAAGTTTTAAACTAAATGAGGAAAACAAAAGAGGCACATGTTCAAAACAGACAAACTAGAAGAATTTTTATCTAATGAGATTCAAATTAGTGAGACTCCAATTATGGTTTGAGATCTTAAAATATTTAGATGGTATGCACTATTTTGAATGCATAATGACAGAGCTGAACTTATCAACAAACAAATAGATGTACAGAAATGTTTCCTTGCAGGATGTGTGTTGTGAATTCAGCAAGGGTGGCTTACATTAGATAAAACTTAGCATGATCTCAGGTTTTGGGCCCCATAACTACTCTGACAGCTGTGCCTTCAAGAGAACTCAGTTTTGAATAGCAAATCATGTATTTTTACTATGTAAGCTCTCTTGCATTGCTGAGTCATTTAAGTGAAGAAATGCGATGCACAGTTTCAACTGCCTTTGTTTTGGTGTAACATTCTTGCATCAAAGACATGTTGAAAACGTGGTCCTTAAGGACTATTTTTTCTAGCTCAACAGGGAAGCTGCTTAAGATTACCTCAGCGTTAGTCAGTCCATACTTCAAGCCCTTCTGTGTTACTTAATTATCTTTGGTTCAGAACGTGTTGATTCTTCGAAGTAACTGCATAACCATTTTGTTCTCAATTGGTTTCAAGAATATCTCTAGATCTTGACTCTGTCCTCCTTTCTCACATTAAGCACATTTTTAAAAGACCTCAGTTGGAGTTTTAGGAGACAATCTGGTCTCAGCATTAGTATGCTCTCCAAAAGTAGACATTATTAACAACGTTTTCATAAACACCAGTTGAGTGCAGATAGCACTAAAATTATGATATATTAACAATCCATTCATTAATTTTGAAAAATTTAAACAAGAATACAAGAAAGCTGATCTCTCTAAGAAGCACGAAAACCAGCAAAAATACTTCATCAGCTAAGAGCAGGGATTAAGATTACAGTTTTGTTTGAATGATAGCATTGCTAAAAAATTTGTAAATTCATAGCTAAATCTTAAATATCTATTGTAATTCATCAAATGCTACTTTTATATACCGTACTACTTGTATCATTTATGTCACTTGTCTAATAAGGTATGTGGAATTTTGTCTTTAATAATCTTTGGCATTTCAGTGCATAGACTCATATTGTAGCATATATGGATTGACTAACATGTCCAGATATAGAAATTGTTCAGAACCTCTAATTTTTTCCGTACAAAAGAAACCCGTGTTCACTTTTACAAGTGATACATCCAGCAAGCCATGATGCATCAAAAAGCGTCTTCCAGCAATGTCAGCCCCACGCTCTAGACTGAAAAGTCCTTTCATAACTCTTCTCATTCTCCTGTATTATCAAACTGCAAGCATACTAATCTTTATTTACCTCAGTTAGTCTACATATGCTGCTCCCAGAACACTCCACGCACTTTGCGCTAGGTTTTATTTCTGCCCTAGTGTCTTACACAAAGTATCTGCATCACGTGTGGCAGCCTTCTGAACCTTACTGGTGTCTACTTCTCCTCATTCATCCTCCTTATAAAGCTTTCCAAAATCAAATAGTGAGTTTTCATGCTAGGCCCACTATCTTGTTTGGAATGCTAGCAGAAGCCTCCGCTGATATATTCTGGAATGCAAAATAAAGAACAATCCCTTTCTATCACTGATTTTAAAATCTATAGCTTAAATCAGCTAGCACCACAAATTATTGGAAAAATGACTGCAAGTTATTCTGTCCACAGCTAAGAAGCAAAATTCACGTACACAGCAGCAAATCAATTATGAAGGCTGCAGGAAGTCTCCACAGCTTACATGAAAGGCAGCTATCAGGAAAACAATGTTTTATCCAAGGCTTTTAAGAATACTTATATATGGGGCAAAGTATTTCCAGGCCAACTGCTATGTAAAGACAAACATCTGGGATTCATTGACAGCCTTATGTACACATATGTAATGACAGTCTACAAACAGACCGAAAAGCCCAAAATAATTAAAATAAATTCTAAACAGCCATCACTTCAAATTACAGATTTTACTCTCCTTTGCTTTGTCAATTACATCTACACAAAGTGACTCCAATGCAATGACATCGTTATCCCATATTTGCATATGCAAAAACCATGTCTACAAAACCAGTAGACTTATGTTTATCTCCATTCAAAAAAGTGTTTTAAACAATGTGAAAGCTGTAGGTGTTAGTTCCCTCGCTCAGATAATTTCAGAAACCATACCTTTGGGAGAAGCTGGATTGCTTGGAGTATTCTCTGTCTGTGTCCAGAGTTAAGGATTCCTATTTCCAAGAGATCCTGGTCCTCCATTACATTGCTTCCCTAAAAATGGAAAAAAAAAAAAAAAAGGGTAGAATAAAAATGAAAAAATAGCAGATGCCTTCAATAGCCTGAAACAAGTCCTTCTGTTGCATTTAAAAGAGAACATTTTGCTTAACATATAGTATCTGACAAGAATCATAAATTACTGATGATTGCATTCATTTTCATGATGACAAAATATGGTGGAAGGCGCTTGAACTCATAGACAATCACTATATTGCTGGCAGCACCGCCGGTGGAGAAACTGTAGCTCTCACTCAAGCCAAATACCAGATGTGAACCTTCATTCATTTGATTGAAATCAAGGACACGACTAGACAAATGCTCAGAAACATCATTTTTTCATTCCCTTCCTACCTCACTCCAGACTTAGCACAGAATAAGACGAGCAGAGCGGATGAGGATAAAATTATTTAGTTTCTTGTTAGTAAAATGGTGAAGAAACCAAGGAGGAGGAGTGCTTCCAACAAACCCCACACATTCCCTGCTCCCCTGAATTTAATTGTACCAGTGCAGTCCTAACTTTACCCATCACTGCTTTTATCTCCCTGCTTGCAGGAAGGTCAAATGAATCCTAACACGCAAACAGCTGAAAAAGACCATCTGTTCAAACAACACACAAAATAAGTGCCCACAAAAGTACACAAAATAAGACTCCACAATTCAAGTCTCTTTTCTTAGGAGTTGCTACCTGTAGGAGCTCCACAAACAGGATAATACAACTCCTAAGTTCAAGGAGTCTGACACCACCTAGACTCTAAGTTCAGCACTTGAAGGTTAAGGTACTCGATTAGCTGGCAGCAGCTCCTGGGAATCACAGCAGGCACAACAGTAGCTCAAAAAGGGAATTGCAGGGATCAAATCAAGATGGTTCAAAGTAGGCTGGCAATCTTGTATTGCTTTTTTAGATTACCTCATTTCAGACAAAAACTCTGAGGGTTTTTTTAAATTTTTAAAAAGCTTCTAATTATCAGCTGTGACCAAAATCTGCAAACAATAGATGACTTCTCTGAACTGTTACCCCATTGGAGTCTCATGACACTAATTTGCTAGAAACAAGAATTCTTATTATTTGTACTCATTTAACATCATAATTAAATAGGCTTTATGTGAGCAAATGCATGATAAACTTTATCTCCACCTTTCCATTTGGCTTGCTGCTTCTGAGTCAGTAGAGCTCTTAAGCAACGGCAAAATTAAAAACTAATAGTCGCATAACAGAACATGCTTAAATACGTTACTGAGTCACGGCTTAATAGTGGACATGAATTATTTCTGAATATCAAATCTCCTGTCCCACAGCCTTTCTTTCAAAAAGCACACTGGGATATGCAATACTTTGCCCTGTTCAGCTGCTAAATCTTTACTTTTTTCAGATGGACTGATTAGTTTACAGATGTACTCCTGAGGACTCTCAAGCGCTACTCTGCAGAGTATCCTGCAAAATCTAGAGGGGGTCTTTTTAAGGCAATCATGGAAACTTTGCAAAGCTACTACACTTAAAATTATATTTCGCAGTAAGTTGTATGATTGAAGGCTACAAGTCTGCAAATCATATCCTGAAAGAACTTGTGTGCAGCATTCAGAACTGGGGCGGGCAGAGACCTGCTCTAAAGGGAGAGGCTGTGCAATCGTGCCGGTTTAGGCAGATCACATGGCGTAAGTGTGCATGCAGCACAGGCTGCGCGAATGGTGATAGTGATAAGGTGGGGTTAATACCCCCTTCATCTCCCTGATAAACACATACAAAATATAATTTCCTCTTTCTTCCTTTCTCCTCTAAATAACCTAAAGAAGGCTGTAAACTTAGAGAAAGAACTGTGGAAAAACCCTCTGCATTTCGGGGTGGATTCTCCAGCTGCTGGTAATAGCTAGCATAAATGGCTTTAAGTAAACTGAGCCAAGAGAGGATTCAGTCCAAAATAAAGACTATACATTTCCATTCATTTTAATAAATGCAGCTATTTTGTTTACAGCTATTGCATTCACTTCATTCCACTGTTTTTCAGATTCCACCTTTCATCACTGAGTGATGTTTACACACAATCAGGGTATACTCATCACTGAGCTACTACACACTGCTTACTGGTGTCAGTAACCTTGGCATCTAGCTTCAAATATTGCAACGTTTAAAAGCCAATTCAACTAACGGTTAGGCACAGGAAAAATCCTATTTGCACAAAGTTGCTGCATAGCAGAGACAGCATTATTTTATTAATTCCCTACTACTGTCTTTTCCTTCATCTATTAGTTCATATATTTTGTTTCTTTGCAGTTGGTGTTATATATAATTTAAAAGTATGTCAGAGTTACAAAATCAAACACTTAAAACTCAGGAAAGCCTGGAATTCATGTTGCCTCTTTGTCCCCTGTCTGAGAAGGCAACAACCTGGTCTTTCAGTGCGCTCAAGTCTTGGAGCTTTTTCTGTGTGTTACCATCAGTGTCAACAGTAGCAGACGCTCACGCCTCCTGTAAAATGGACTTTATTGTCTCCTGTCATGGAGCTGAAGAGCTCTTCATCCTTCCACAAAAGCAAACCAGGAAACTTCAGATACTCAGTATATACCCGCTATTGCTTAACATAGAGGAGTAAACTGACAGTAGCAGAAAGTTGCTGTCTGATTTGCAGACGTGCCTGTGAAGAGAAAGAAACTGTCCCCTTTATTCTTATCTCCCTGGCATCTGCTCCCATTCTTCCCTTGATCTCTGTCTCTCATTCTTTTTTTTTACCTGATTCCTCTTCTTGCGTTCCACCAGTCTCCTTCCATAGGCTCCTATGTAGACAGTGGGGAAAACCTTACTTCCTTCTGCAGCAGAGCAGAGACAAGAGCAGAAATTCTCTCCCTGCTCTTAGCTGCCATGCACACATTTATTATAAGCTGGGCCAAATTTAACCTCAATTAACTTTACAGAGATGACATGGTAAATTTAATTAAAATGAATATCAATGCAGGAATGTCTTTTCACATTATTTCAGCCTTAAAAATAGCTGAGCTATGTTAGCTGAAACATTCACCAAAAAGAAATTACTCTAGTAGGCACCTAGAGAATTTGAGTCCAAAGATTTAACTTTGTTATGCTTAAATACAGAACAGGTTCTTATAACAGGAAATATGGGACAGCAATCTCTACCGGGGTTATTATGCTTTTATTATGTAATAAAAACATAAGAGGCTTTGTGATATTGTAGTTTCTTAAGTCTATAGGAAAACTTAGTTGGAAGGAGAACTTAGTTCTCGGAATTAAAGCAGTAAGAATGTACCAAAATTGCTTATACTAGGACAGATTCAGGTCTCATTCACTTCAGCTTACACTGTTGAAGTTCCTGTCTTGTTAATGCGTAAGAGAGAGCCTTAGTTATGAATTGGAAAGATTCTGGTTCTGAAGTTTCAGTTGGGAAAGACTGTAGATGCCGTGACCTGGGATTTGTGGTTCTGCACAACTCTCAGGAATATAATATTTTTCCCTGTAAGCACATACAGGAAGCCAATCTCCTGAGTAAGAAGGCAGTAGTTTCACAGAACAGTTGGGCTCAAGAAGGAAGGAAAAACGACTCTGCATGTGGGAGACTGGAGACATATGAAAAACAACACAATTTTAAAAACCCCGAATTTTTGCCAAAATCTGAGACAGTTCCTATAAATAAGTTCAGAAGAAAATACATAATGGTAGACTATGAGATAAAGATTTTAATGGCATTTATTTTGGTTGTTCCACACAAAATGACATGTGGCACTTTCCACTTGAAGTTCATATAGCCTTTCCCCAAAATTCTGGGTTATACCTTTATACCAGATTCCAAATGTATGTAAGTACAGACATATGCATACAGAATCTTTAGAAAATAATTTAATATGGAATATGTCAGATTTATAGCAAAAAAATTACTGTATTAAAACCAGCCTAATTTAAATACATTAAAGAGCTCAAAGAACCTCTAAAATCCAATCAAAGCAAAAGAGTCATAAACTTGTAGTCAACTTCATTTACTATCAAAGGACAAAAACTTTCAAGATTCTTAAAAAACCCGAAACAAACCAATACACATTCTACAGCCTGCAGGAACAAAAGCACTTTGCAGATTTGTCCCTGAAGACTGTAAAATATGGTGATTAGAAGAACATATTAGGATGGCAGGCATGACTGTATATTTCTCATTGCCCCCCTTTTGTACCTATGTTTTTAATCTTTCTTCATGTATTTTCTGTGCATCCAGTGAAAAATTCCGATGTCTAGCTCTGTCATCTAAGTAAAATAAAAACTGGTACAGAAGCTTTAAAACAGCTGCAAGATAGCTCACTAGACTTATCTGAAAACTCAGCTACTGAAATTGGAAGAGGGGGTGTGGGGAACAAACCTCCTGCATATGCTTTTTGGTCTTATTCTTCACCTTGGCTAATAGATTGAAAGCCTGATAAAGGCTGGAGGTTTCATAGATTTTCATTGCAATCAAAGTTCTGGAAAGAAAACTTCAATAGGGAGGTAAATGCATATGCACCACTTTATGTACTCTGAGTAAAAACTGGCTGAAAAAAAGAGAAAGAAAAAAATAATTTTGAACTTGTAGCTTTTTTCTCTCATAAAAGAAAAGATCGTTACCTAAGTTATAGATTTGGGAGAATTCTGTTTATAGGCTGGCAATACCAACTAACCCAGCTTTTTCTATGCTCAACTACGTCAGCTAGAGGAGGAAAAGTAGTGTATCTGGTGCCTAAAGCTCTGTAAGAGCTGCTACCCACCAGGCTGAGTTGAATTCATTCGCTCTGCAGCCTTTTTTGTGATCAAGTTCAACTGGAGACGCCAAGTGCTACTAGGAGCGGCAACAACTTCTGGTGACATTTTTATGCTTTTGGTGTATTCGAAATTGGTCTTCCAAAGAGCGGGATTGGTGTGGGCAAGGGAAGGATGACTTCTGAGGTAAATACAGTATTGATGGGGTAGCACTGGTGGTTGCATCACTCTTGTTTCTTGGGGAGCACTATACGCTCTCCTTTGCCCCATCCCAGCCACCCATGTAGTAATCTGCTGCAGCATCAACATGCATTTGCTTCAAATCTCATCCAGGCTGACTGAGACCTGACGTTGCAGGAGCACAGCTGGGGGAATCTGAATGGAGCTGGGGCGACAGGCCTCATACTTGGATTTTCGGGGGGGTTGTTGGAAATATGACTTGGCACAGAAAGGAAAAAAGAATTTGGGACATGGACGGCTGGAGTATCTGAGAGTACCATCATTCGTGTCATTCAGATAAGAGAGATGGGAGCAGAGCAGGGGCAGGTAGGAATGTTCTTCCATTATACATGCTTGGAGACTGAAGTCAGAGATAGAAAACAGACCAACAGCATCNTACGGTTAGCTGGAGTATCTGAGAGTACCATCATTCGTGTCGTTCAGATAAGAGAGATGGGAGCAGAGCAGGGGCAGGTAGGAATGTTCTTCCATTATACATGCTTGGAGACTGAAGTCAGAGATAGAAAACAGACCAACAGCATCAAAGAGCTCTATCATTCCTTACCTCTTCCACTCCAAATGCATAACTGGGAAGGAAGGGAGCAGGCATTTGGTACCAATGGGAACAAGGACTGTTATGAAGCACATCCTCACCGGCTCACTTAAAACAGCCCCCTCTTCATTTCAAATTGCTTTCCTTCTCGCCCACCTAATCCTAATATCCTTCCAAACTGTATCCCCTTGAAATAGTTGACATCTAAAGTGTCCTCTGGCTGGGAACAAATTGAAGACATCTCACAAAATGGTTAAGGACACATTGAATAAGCAGGACTTTCCTTTTTCATTGTCTAAATTATATGCCAGAAGGCTTATAAATTTTCATCACAACATAGCTTTTCCACAAGGTAAAAGAGTTTATTTCTTAGAGACTTGCAAGAAATGACTAGAGAAATGTAGTTTTCAGTAATGAAAACTGCTTCCTATTAGCGCAAAAATTTCAGGCGATGTGTCATACATTTAATTTCCAAACAAGAACTGGCAAACGACCAGAATTTAGCAAGCTGCAGTATGAGTGAAAAGGCTTCACCTCACTAGTATTGCCACTGTTAACACAAAAACAAGATCTGTAAGAATGATTATTGAGTGAAATGCTTAACTTGTACTTTGAGGTCAGAAAGATTTATCAGATTCCTGGAGATACTGTGGAAATTGTTATTACACCTACAAACCTGGCAAGACTATGTTAGAAAAACCCCCTGCAGAAGTATGAAATTTTCCCTTGGGGAAAAGAGATGGATTAGAAAACATGTTACGAAGAAAGGATCGAGCATGTTGCAAAATAATCATTTGCTAACGTTCTTCCAAAATCATTTTGCTTTGAAACTACTGATACTGATATTCATTCTCAATACTCACCTTGCTCTATTATCAGTCTTTACATTTATTACTTTCTTAGCAATTAAAAACCCCACAAAGCCAAAGAGAACACTGGAATTAAGTTTTCCATGTTACTGTCGTTTTGTCAGAAAGTAATAACAAACTACTATTGAAATGTTAGCTAAAACTGACCATTTCACTCATAGAAAAGAGTGAGGTGATAGGAATTCAGAGCTCCAATTTACAAACTATGCATAAAGATAGAAGGTGCTGTAAGTAGGGTAGTTTAAAAAGGAGTCTCAACAGACCCGTAGTCCCATCCTACCTATGCTTTAAAGATTTCTCTCTGGTTCACATTCCCATCTTCCAGAAGTGAACCTGAAGTAACCAGTGCCATCAAAAGCTCTTCAGATATTGATATGCAAATGAACATACAGTCACATACCTTTCACACAACACCAATAGTTAAAGTATAGTGATGATTAAACAATACTGATAGCTGGGACAAGGATCCTTGTAGGAAGAGTTTCTGCTATTTTTATCCCCTCTTGTAACACAGTTTCATTACACCCAACACAACTGTCACACGCAAATTAGCTGCACGGATAAGGTGGCAATTGAAAAAATTACCTCTGATGTTGCACTTGGCCCACTCAACTACCAGCGCTGTTGACCCAACTCTGTCTGCCTATTTAGTCATAACAATTCAATAAAATAATTATTAATACTTACCTAAATTACATCTTAATGTCCTGAATGTATATTGTGAAGATAATTTCACTTCATTTGAGTGATGAAAATTCCAGACAGTCTATATTGTACCATTATTCAGATTACTTGAGATAAATGCTAGTTAGCTTAGATGCTAAATTTCTCAAAGGACCCACTTAAAATCGGTATTACTGGGAGCTAATTAACAGACTTCTAAATTCTCAGAAAAAGATTTTTTTTCTCCAGTAAATGTGTAAGTTTGGGGAGTGCAGGAAGGGGTAAAGGTGATATTTTCATATAACAAAAATGCTGAATACTAACTTTGCACATAGTATGGAGTTCTGTTTAATACGGGAGCTAACACTGCTAGTTTTGTAATAAATGTAAAAACTCTCTTCACCTCCCAAAATACTGCACAGAAGTATTTCCTTTCTCACATTTTTATCAACCCTTGTCATGTTGTTTAAAATGTGAGCCACCCGAATCAGCCCAGAGGGTACAAAACACAGTGTCAAATACTTCGACTGTAAAATTGTAGGCAGGATCCATGTCTTAAAAATAGGTTATTCACAGAAAGGGTCTATGAAATAGCAAGGAAAACACACATTCAGGAAAATACCTAAGCCTTCACACACTTACTCCCTCAAGTTATGACTGAAGTCTTGGAAGCACTTGTTCATCTCCTGCCTGCAGCTGAATCCTGCTCACACCAGCAGCTTTACCTTTGGGGTGCCCGGTGTTCTAGTGCTCCATTCTGAGCAGACAGAACAGCTTGGAAACCATGACAGACCTTCAAGTGAGTCTAGGAAGTAAGTCCTCCTCGTAGACGCCATAAGAACTTGATCTGGCAGGAATTCTCAGAGCACGCCCAAGGCAGAAACACAGGAGCACGGCGTGAATTGGCAGCTGCTCTCTCTTACAAATGTGACAGAAGGAGAAGAATTGCTTTATCTTTCTTTCTCATAGTACAGCCCAGCCATTAGAGGATTCATGCAGAAGGCAGGAGATCAGATGCACACATCTTTCTCAAGTATTTCCTAAAAATAATTTTTTCCTAAAAAGAGAGGAAGCTATGCAACAACTGATAGGAAAGGGCATTCTGGGACTGAGGAGGAATCGTTCACTGGTCCTGCTGAAACTAAATTGCTGTGAAGTTTAGTCAGTAAGCCAGAAAGGAATATTATCCTTTAGATCAGTGACAGCTGGCTGTGGTAAATCAATCTTGTGCTGTTGCTAGAAATGTTTCTGGTTTACATCCAGTGACTGCCAAATTTAAAAAGCAGAGAAAAAGCTAAAAATTCTGGACTTTCTGTTTCTTTCAACCAAGTATCCTAACTTTTGACCTACAGGCTCACGATTCTGGTGCATACTGTATTTCGAAAGAAAACAGTGAGTCACCTGTCCTCATCCAAAGGGACTTCTTAGATGTTGAGCCTGGAGAAGGGAAGACTGAGAGGGGATCTCATCAATGCTCACAAATATCTAAAGGGTGGGTGTCAAG
>VZSC01001930.1:35800-51123 GCA_013398225.1 Steatornis caripensis
CCCCCCCCCCCCCCGCCACTTCCTACCTGCAAAGGCACATCGTGCACAGAGGGACACTCTGTACCAATTCCTGACTGCTAACTTGGAAGTCAGAGAAAATACTCTTCGGGACTTGTATCAGAAAGGTCATTTGATAGGTGTTTATCCAGCATACTTTTATTCATTGTATTCCAGTTTTTAATGTTTAAACTGAGTGTTAGCTCTTGTACCCACAGTAACCTTACCGCTCCACATCTGCCACCTGGGCAAATATATTGGCTTTTGTATTTCAAAATTTCCTTCTAGACCTGGTCTTTGGATCAAAAAATTTCCAAAGAATTATTATCCAGTCAAAGACTTGCAACAAAAATCCAGAATAGATACGGTACATTTTGCAAATTTAACCCATTGTTGTTCCCATCGTTAATGCTACTAATCATTCAGTTTCCAATAATACAGTAAAATACTGCAAAGATAATACTAATAAACATCTGAAACATGAGTTTTCAGTTAAGTCATGGGTTGTATGTACAACAAGTGTATATAACCATCAGTTTCATAAGTACTAGCCAGTCTAAAACAAATACCGTGTATTGTTGCCTGGAGATTTTATCCCTTATGCACAGTAATTGGAGCTTAATGAGGGACAGCAAAAGACACAGAATATAATACATTCCATAGTGAATAAAACGTTTGAAATGTTTAATGTAGTGTTTTAAAGTCTACAGAAGTAAGTTATTTGGGGACTTAAGTAGCATTTGTATTACTTGTTTTCCTGAAAATATTTCAATCGAGTGGGCTAAGAAGGCCAGAGACCAGGTGTGAATTTAATTGTCTGACCTTTTATTTACAATGAATAAAAGCTTGTTGTTAATTCAATCAATCATGCTCATGTGGAATAAAATCGTAGCTAAGACAAGGCAGTTTGATTTGTCTGCACTGGGCCTTTATCTTGCTTTCAGCAGTTGAAGAATATATCTTATTTTTCCATTGAAAGTCAAGAACATAAAACTTTCTTAGAACTGAATTTGTGCTTAGACCCATGTAAAACACTTGGGCAAAGTTTTGGGAGGTGATCTCTGATGCGCAGCGCTGAGCTTCGGAAAAATAATGACAAAAGTGCTTCTAACTGAAAATATTAATTTTTAATTGTCTAAAGTTATAACCTGAAGTGTTATCCTTTTATCTTTTCTGACTTTTTATAACCCAGTTTCTAAAACACAAATGCAAATGAGAAGCATGTTTGGATGTATAAGTACTTTAGAGTGAGAACGCAATTCTAATGTTCCAGATGAACAACACTAGACAAGTGTAAATCACTGCCGAATGAGAATAGAAGGCAGTTTGAGGGTCTTATCACTGTTTTAAACAACCATAGGGCTAAGATTATAAAATCATTAAGCAATGCAACATTAGAAAAATTAAAACAAGTTTTTTTTTTTTAACTGCTAGTTCTTTGAAATATGTATTTGTGCATACTCAAATCTCAGTACGCTGACTGAGGAAGGAATTTTGAGGGAAAAAAATTAATAGAGAAACCTGTGATTGAAGACTGTAGCATAAGGCATATGAATAGGAGGGATGAACTGAGGTTGCAGAGGTACTGTAACTCTCCAGTTCTTTATTTCTGAGCATGTGGAATTTTTCCCCTTAGTGAATTAGTTTTTGTGCAATGTATGTATGTGTGTGCGCATGTGTGTGTGCGAGTGCAAGCGTGAATATGCAGAACAGACAGCACACTGTGAAGGTCAGGCAGAATGGACAGCATGTTGATAAAAGCTTCACAGCTTTAATTAGTTTTGTCATTAAAAATGTTAAAACTGTTGCTGGGTTGTTGGTACCATACAAAATATATGGGAAAGGGGTACGAGAGAAGAAAACATTTTCACCAATATGTGGGAAAACAGAAGATCTCTAAACTGAAGGAGAGAAAGCTTAGGTGCCCAGGAAATTTAGAAGCGGTCAGGCAAACTCTGTATCGGGAACAGCTTGCTTGCATGGCAATTCTGGTACCTCATATTCTAGAACAGTTTCTAAAAGGTGGCTGTAGTTTTACTGGCAAAATTCAGCTTTTCTTCCTTGTCAAAATTCTAATTATTTTTGATGGAAGGAAGACTTCTAATCTATGTGATGAGAGGCACAATGCATTGTACAATGCATCTGTTTCTCTACTGGTTTCCCTTAAATATTTGTTCCTCTCCTAACTGCACAGTTACTTCATCTAGCTTTATTCTCTTCCTGTTACATTCTGTTCACTTCCCCTTTATCTCCTCACCAGACTCCGTACTGATGACAGTAGCTATCTCTTCCTAATAACATCACCATCCATTTCCTTCTTGAATAAGGCATAGTTGTTTCGTGCAAGGCTGACAACAAAGAAGCCAGGAGTCTGGAAATCTTTAGTGAAGATGACTCCTATGCTCTGAAATACATATTGGTACTATATTTGTATTTTATTTGTCCTCTCATAATTCATTCATTCTTCAGGAGTTCTCAAAGATGATTGCTAAAGGAGCTAGTATTTCCTCTTCAGTTTCTTAAGGCTCTTCATCAAACATCACCTAACCTACATGATTCAGATATTTTAATTAACCAAGTACTCTTTTATCTGCTTGCAGTATGATCACACTCTCTTTTTTTCTCCCCCTCTCTCTAATATCTCAGCAGTCTTCATTTACACTGCATTTCACTAATTCTTGTACTTTATGCTAAAACTAAAACAACTCTTATTTGACTTCTAGTGGCGGTTGTAACTTTCTTAATATTCCTTTTAGCTATGGCATATTGATAAAACCTTTTCTGAATGTATTCTACTCACATAGTTAATGAAATGTCGTTTTCTCTCCTAATGTTTTCCTTATCGTATTTTGGTTATTTACCTATTCTTTCATGAGGTATTCTCTCTTTTCTTTATTTTAGATTGTTTCAGTTTTATTCATCTGCATTAAGACTTGTTCATATAACTACCTGAGCTTATGTTACACCACCAGGTCTTCCTTCATAACGGATGACATGTCCAAGAATCTTATGCTCATTTCCACTTATCTGTTAGTACCCATTAATCTTTACCTGGTAACTCCTTCAGAATCCCACAATGTAATTATCTGTAATCAAGCTCCTCTGTACTGCTGTGTCCTTCAGACATCTTTAACTTCGTCAGGGAAGCCTGTCATTGCTTGAGATTAATTTACCTATTGGTCCAGATTCCATTTAACTGTTTCTTGTTGGACAACATTGTTCTAAACAGTAATATACACAACTGTATATTGTGTTCATTTTAAAACGCCATTTATTGTTTTTTTGATTTTATTAAGAACTATTCCCATATGAAATAAATAAGTATTAGCTGTAACTTTCTATTACATACCGGCCACTGGTTTTAAGGCTATCATTGCTTTCCATTGCAAAGCTTTCCATTATTTACCTACAATATAAATACAATTCTAAACTGATTGTCCTCTGAATCTTCAGTTTTTCACTCTGAAGAGTAAAAACTCTTAGACTTTCCACCTCTCTTGACTTTAACTTTCTGTTACTTTTAATGACCTTTACATATTGTCATGTTTTCCCTATCTTTCATAAGTTATGAAGAATAGCATTATATACATCATTCTATACACAAACATTTCTAATTCTTGAAGATTTAGCGTTGTCCTTTTTGGTAACAAAATCAGGTTTTGGTCTTAAATAAATACACAGCAAGAACACTGTATCTGCATTACATCATTTTATCAGTTATTAAAATACTAGGCTTTATTATTGGAATTTCTACCTGTTTTGTCAATCTAACTTTAAGATGAAATATTTGGTACTAGTTTCTCGTAAACTTGTATTTAGCGCCAATAGACAATTCCTTACATATGTAGTCTCAGAATACACTTCACCAGTGTTTGTACGCTGAGATGAAGGCCTGTCTCTGCAGTAGGTGGGCTTCTAGCTCGAGCACAACATTTCACATTAACATTTAACATATTGTTAGAACAGATGGGACTAATTCCAGTCCTCAAGTACCATACTCACGGATATGTACCATGAAATAGTTTCACTTTCAGTGGTGACTGTACATGCAATGACTTTCAATGTCTGGATTTGACCCTCTGTTCTTGGTGAGGGTAAGACTGAGCCCAGTACATTGATCTGTTCATTGGACAAGCGCTTTTCTCTCAAGACCGATGTAGTATGAGCTTTCCAAAGAGGCACACATACACTGGATGTCACTAACCTGAACGGCAAAGGAGAGCGGAAGGGCATTTCACTGCATATATTGGCACCTGGATTGTCTACCAAGTGTACAGCCTGAAGTCCTGCCTGGGTGCCTTGTATGCACAACCTTGTGTGGAGCAAAATTTAAATAGAGATGGCCAAATATTCCAGAGCAACCAGAGAAACCCTCTGGTTAACCCTGAAGGTTAACTTAGCAGAACCTAGCACACAGGCAGATGGGCCCATCCCTGATTATACCTTCAAGATACAACTGTTGAGACAGGTTTAGATGAAAACATATTCCCTCTGACTCTCAACAAATCCACCACACCCAGGATGCCTTAATGAAGTCAACAGCCTGTTTGGAGATGGTTTCTTTATGAACCAATTGTTCAAATGAAATACACAAAAAATCTGTCTTGTTTTTCTTTCCTCTGTTGAGCAATCGTTACTGCCAAAATTTTCATTAAGTCCTTTGTCAAGTGCAGGAGCAGTCACCAGCCTGCAGTATCTGTTTTTCACACACACACATGCACGCACACATTACATATATATCTATATAAAAATTAAGCAGATTCCTCTGAAATCCCTTCCCACTTGGGAATGAGCACTGCCTCTCCGGATCTGCATGCACTTATACAGGATGATGAAGAATGGTCTGAGACCTCAAGACAGAAAGACAGTGCAAGGTATTATTTACAGAAGCGATATTGAGCAGTACATTAATAAACCCTTCTATCTCTCGACCAGCTTGAGGAATACCATGACAGAAGCATTAAATGGAACATGTGGAATGGGATTATTTGTTAGACCTGCTGCTGTTGCAGGATGACTGGCACTATCTTCATCTCTGGCACCCACCTGAGCCCTGCTTTGCAGGTTTTATAGTAAGAATCCCTACTGGGATGAAAAAGAAGATCTTGAAGCCTCAGGGCTGGATGTTCTGAGGGAGGAGAAAAAGCTTTAATATAAATACTTTCTGTTTCCTTTTTGGTGAAGCCTGGATGGAATCTAGCCCAAATTGAGCCATCAAAAATTTTGTGTCTACATGATAGCTTAAGGAGACATAGTGAAAAAAATCAATACAGCCTAGACAGTGATTCAGCTGACCAGATGAATCTACTTCAATTTATCCTAAAATAAGTACCCTAATAGTTAGTCAGCCAGCCAGCTAAATTGCATTCAATGCTCCATTGGCTTTAATAGCTGATTAGGTGCTTCACCTAGTTGCCCACAGATACGAATTTAGAGTCATTAGAGGTGCTGCAAACATACGTTGCCTGGAATCCAGCTGAAGCTCCAGATGGATATGGATTTTCCCTAAATCCTGTATCATATATTCCAGACCTACACAGATGTCTCAGACATCTCACATGATTCCAATACGTGGGCAACTGAACTGAGTCCTAAACAGCTACTGACTGGTACACATGTAGATGTCTATATTTGAATTTTAACTCTGCCCCACTCTATGTTTGGCTAACAGGTTGGACTAAGGGAAGAGTTGGTCTGCCTCAGGAGCCACAGTCACAAAGGGTTACAGAGGTGAAGGAGAGGAAAACTCAGAAGAGAGCAAAGTGACGAAGTGCCACTTTGTTCAGGAAAGAAGCCAGGGCCACACTGGCACTGAGAGGAGCTCCACTGTTTTAGCGTCAAGTTCTGTAGACCTGCTATGAAACAAAAAAAAGCAAGTCCTGGGGTTTGCAAGTGAGATCTAGATGAGGGGATTGAAACTTGTGGTTCCAGGCATGTATTCCAAGATTTTACTAGACGTGCAGAAAATCTTAAACTACAGCTTATTCCAGCATAAGTGGGACGCGCATTCCTTCTATTATGCTAAAAATGTGGTTTGCTGCATATCACGGACTGCTAGTTTTAAGGTTGCCCTAAACAGTTCTTCATTTCTGGGTAAACTACACACAGACAATGCTCTCTAAATCTTACGCTTCAGGTGATGTGTAAGTGCCCTGATGAGTCTCTGCAGTAGCCATTACGGGCCTGGAGAGCTCAGAGCCTGGCTATTGCAAAGGTTGATCTGCTCTCCTAAGCACATTACGAGTTGACTTCTGAAAGTCACTAAAGTCACTACCGACTAGAACCCTTGTCAAACATTGGCCTCTTTTTCATAATCTGCAGCATGGCTAATTTAAGAAAGGTGTTGGCAGGCTGACTCACTTTTTCAAGATTTCATCTAATGCCCAAGTCATCAATCTATGCACCAGGTGTTTTTGGATAAAAGCTGTGGTGGTCTCTACAAGTGCAGGGCTTGGAGCCAATGCACATAGAGAATTTCCTCCAGGTGCATTTCACTCTAAAGAAATAAAATTGCTTCTGTGCTTTATACTTGATACAGAGTTTAAGATCCTCCAGAGAGATGAAACACAAGAAGAATTACTGGGTATTCCAGGACAGCAAATCCCAGGAATGACACTCGAGAGAGGACAGTCTCCACATAAACTTCAGCTGACTAATAAACCTCCAGACCTAGTAAAAAATGAAAGAATCAAAGAAAGAAAGAGAGAGGAAGGGAGAAACAAAAGTCAAAAATTAATTCAAAACTGAATCTAAACCAGGCAGCTAAGGGGAATTGAGAAGGTAGCCCGTGCCTAGCACTGTGAAAGCAGGTAAATACTTGTGCAGGTAAGTTTACAGGTTGAATACAAATACAGATAATTATTAGGAAAAGAAATGCATATGCAACTAAGATACTAGGTGGAAACTCAAAACATCTATATTCAGTTCCTAGACATGTCACAAGCTCTGTGTGACCTACAATATTTAACATTTATTTTAGCTGCATAAGCATCAGGACTCTAGAGCCATCTGAGATGCTTGGTGGTATCCCATCTGGACTCCAGCTGCTAATCATGAAGGATCTGTCTGTCTCTGGTCCTCAGTAATATGTCATCCCTGTCTGGATCTCCCGGATTCCGTACAGCAGGGGAAGATACTAGATACCTATTTTTAAGCAACTGAATTGATCTGTTAAACAGTGTGCTATTAGCTATTTTAAGAAATAGTGCATCTTATCTCAAATGTATAAGCAGTTTTAAATTCCACCCTGCAGTCATTACATGCCTCAGTTTCCTAACAGTGAAAAAGAGAAAATTTAAAAAAACACTTAGGCAATACTTAGAACCTCAGGCAATGCAAGCCATTTAAGTACTTGAAGGGGTAGAGATGCATGTCTAAGTTCATGGCAGCAATGAAAGTCGAGTGTCTAATGGCAATTCAGGTTATTAACTGTTACTAGTGAACAATATTTTGGAATGTCAAAAAATATAATAAAATGCTTCATATTTTTCTGTTAATTAATTTTGGTTGCCTTGTCCCTGTTTCTCTCATACAGTGTTTTATAAATCTTTTAAAGAGATATTATCTTCATCAAATTGCAGTGTTAAGCAAGTGATAAAATTTCAGAATATCTTACACGATTATAACAACCTATAAATAGATAGTCATATGCAGTCCTTAATCAGAACTAGTCCCCACTGGGCAGTGATTTGACTGAACTGCTTTTATCTCTGTGAATCCAGAAAGAATTTTTTGATGAAGTTCCAGAGTTGCAGAAATCTGCATGCAAGGATCTAGTAACCTCACACATTCGTGTATTTTCATCTGTTTCTCTGCAGTTTAACTTTTTTGCTCAGCATACTGAGTTACGTAGGCCCTCAAGTCTGCGTAAAGATTATGGCTTGTCCCAGGGATATCCATGGAACCCATGCATCAAAAGGCGTTCACAGATTCATTAGGTTTCCTTATTGCTTATATCTAGTTTATATACTGCAATTTATGACTGATCTAATTGTATTCTTGCACTTTAGAACTACTTTAACTGCAAAATAGTTGAATGAAACAGCATTATGAAACTGCAGCCTCATCTGCATCTTCAAATATAGAGTATCTCTGCACAAAGTCACTACAAATTTTTACATCTGAAGGACACTGCAGCCTATTACACAACAAATTATCAAAGTTAATAATGACTGCATATATATATACACATATTCAAACGTCGTTCTGCTCCTACAAGCACACGAACCAAGCCTTAGGACTGAATCTGCCTTGGGCCTACCAAATATTATGCAAGTGTCATTCCTGCACGACATTAATCGTAGGTAGGAATTGCACTTGCTACGTGTGCAGATATATGGTAAGTAGAAATAAAGTAGATCACGAAAACACAACTGATTTCATTTTACTATGTTTCAACCTATTTTTAAAACATACATTGATGAACTATGGAAAAAATATTCATACTGTAAAGCTAACAGGAAACAGGCTGTTTCTTACTGTAAAGTCCACACACTTCAGGTAACATAAACAAATCTTCCTAACTCTAAGCACAGCCTAGCGAATAACTTTCCTAATGCCCAAGGGGGACTAAACACAAGGAGTTAATTTCTGTGATCTAATGAATGAATAATTGTGAAATCTTTTTATCTGAAAAACACCTTTTTATTAGAATGCTAATTTAATGAATACAATTTTGCTGTTGAGAGTAGTATAAACAGGATATATTTGTTCTCAGATGTATGTCATTCTATGAATTATATCATTGTGATATTCCCTCTCCTGTTCTGAACATCTACTAAGACCTGTACTACTAAATCATACTTAATAGGAGTGTGATGGTTGTTGCTTAGGCAACAGAATGAATAAATGCAGGTCAGAATGTGCTTCCAGAAAAACAAAAGCAGGAATATGGTACAGAATAAAGAACAAATATGTCTAACTGATTTTTACTGCATTGAAGTATTAGAGTTGTTCAACGTAAAGCAGCTAACCTATCTGAAACACTGAATTTAATAAGCCTGTAAAATATAGCTTAATATGTAAACCACTTAAATAAAGGTATAGCAGTTCTCATATTAAGGAAGACTGTAACACGTTTAAGTTTGGAGCAATCTGGATTTTTCTCTTAGCATAGCAGGTCTTTCTTCTCTCATTTTCCTATACACTTGCCAAGTTTAATTTTCTCTTTCACATTTTGGCTAGAATGGAAAATATTTTAAAAAATGCAAATTTAAATTTTCAAGAGAGGCTTTCTTTACATAATGCTGATATATTCAAAAGACTAAGATATAAAGAAATTGCTGTTTTCTGATCATTTTTATTTCCAATAAAATATGGGAACTATTCAATTTTTGGTATGAAAAAAATCCCTGAAATATGTAACAGCATGATGAACAGTGTGAAGTTAATAAATTAGGAATTATTAAATTACTGAAATTATACTCTTTTATNTAGGACTGAATCTGCCTTGGGCCTACCAAATATTATGCAAGTGTCATTCCTGCACGACATTAATCGTAGGTAGGAATTGCACTTGCTACGTGTGCAGATATATGGTAAGTAGAAATAAAGTAGATCACGAAAACACAACTGATTTCATTTTACTATGTTTCAACCTATTTTTAAAACATACATTGATGAACTATGGAAAAAATATTCATACTGTAAAGCTAACAGGAAACAGGCTGTTTCTTACTGTAAAGTCCACACACTTCAGGTAACATAAACAAATCTTCCTAACTCTAAGCACAGCCTAGCGAATAACTTTCCTAATGCCCAAGGGGGACTAAACACAAGGAGTTAATTTCTGTGATCTAATGAATGAATAATTGTGAAATCTTTTTATCTGAAAAACACCTTTTTATTAGAATGCTAATTTAATGAATACAATTTTGCTGTTGAGAGTAGTATAAACAGGATATATTTGTTCTCAGATGTATGTCATTCTATGAATTATATCATTGTGATATTCCCTCTCCTGTTCTGAACATCTACTAAGACCTGTACTACTAAATCATACTTAATAGGAGTGTGATGGTTGTTGCTTAGGCAACAGAATGAATAAATGCAGGTCAGAATGTGCTTCCAGAAAAACAAAAGCAGGAATATGGTACAGAATAAAGAACAAATATGTCTAACTGATTTTTACTGCATTGAAGTATTAGAGTTGTTCAACGTAAAGCAGCTAACCTATCTGAAACACTGAATTTAATAAGCCTGTAAAATATAGCTTAATATGTAAACCACTTAAATAAAGGTATANAATAAAGAACAAATATGCCTAACTGATTTTTACTGCATTGAAGTATTAGAGTTGTTCAACGTAAAGCAGCTAACCTATCTGAAACACTGAATTTAATAAGCCTGTAAAATATAGCTTAATATGTAAACCACTTAAATAAAGGTATAGCAGTTCTCATATTAAGGAAGACTGTAACACGTTTAAGTTTGGAGCAATCTGGATTTTTCTCTTAGCATAGCAGGTCTTTCTTCTCTCATTTTCCTATACATTTGCCAAGTTTAATTTTCTCTTTCACATTTTGGCTAGAATGGAAAATATTTAAAAAAATGCAAATTTAAATTTTCAAGAGAGGCTTTCTTTACATAATGCTGATATATTCAAAAGACTAAGATATAAAGAAATTGCTGTTTTCTGATCATTTTTATTTCCAATAAAATATGGGAACTATTCAATTTTTGGTATGAAAAAAATCCCTGAAATATGTAACAGCATGATGAACAGTGTGAAGTTAATAAATTAGGAATTATTAAATTACTGAAATTATACTCTTTTATTACTAGACAATTTTCCAGCTTCTTGCTTATCGTTGGATTTAAGAGTCTAATTTTCCATTCACATATCCATGCTACCCCAACTAATATTAAGAGTAATTATGTATTTTACCTGTGATATATATTTAAAAACAAACCACTTCAGAAAAGGCTGCAATTAAAAAGACCAGAAAACATTAGCTAAAACAGAAGTATGCAGGCATAACTTAATCTGCCTGATGCCTGAAAAGTTGCATTTGCATATTGAGTAATAGAATCTTGTATATAACGTGTATGTTTACCTAAGTATACCAATAAGAGATGTAGGAAATGAAAGTCTTATAAATTTCCCCAGAGGGTGGTTCAGGCCCCTCCAGAGGCAGGGTATGACTGGCAAGCCCTCCCGGGCAGCTTCTTTGGCTTCTCCTGTGCTCATCATTTACCTGTGGTAGGTGGACCCCTCTGCATTTGTTATGCCACCTACAGCCTCTTCTGAACAATTTCCCTCTGTAACCTCTTTAAGACTAAGCAATCATCTACTTATGTAACTAACGCCACAGCATATATAAGAATATGTGTTACATTTTGGGAAACTGTAGCTTGAAAGGCATTTTGGATTTTTTTTTTTTGTATTGCTGGGCTGACAGCACACCCTTGCAGCGTTGTTTTCAAGAATATTTAAAGGTAAAGACAGTAATTATTTTTACTGATATAAGCAAAAGATCACATGGCAGCCATGTAAAAACAGTAAGAAACCTCTACACTATTATAACGTGGAAATGGCAGAGATCTGTGCCTTAGTTTTCAGTAACCCATAGGCATATAATGATGTTGGCAAAAGAAATTACATAGGAAAAACACAACTTGTGATGATTTTATACATTCATGCCGTTTCACTTCTGTTTCTTATATGCCAGGTGTAAGTTATGAAAAGTTAGAAACATTCCACGATATACATGGTTACTAAAAATATCTTTAAAAGGGCTGATCAATAATATTTTAAGCTCTGATACTTTATAAGAAACGTAGTCAGGATTTTTGCAGGAGCCTCAAGTAATGGGAATACTAAAGCAGGTAGAAAAGTGATTACCTAACAGCCTTACAAGTAGGCTTCTCTCTTTACTGTCAATATTCATTTCAATGGAAAGTTTGTGCATGACAGGTCTATGTTACTTCACACCACATGGTAATATTGTAAATTCTCAAGTATATAAAATTTTATTTCATTCGCATGTTCCTGATAAATGTCTAGAGCTAAAACACGAAAATGGAACTATTAAAAGGAATGCATTACTTTTCCACACAGGGCGTGTGTTTCAACAAGTGAATCCCATAGCCTGATTATCTCAGATGCAAAAACATTTAACTGAGGCATCCAGAATCACTCGCAGAGAAAGCAAACTTCATTAAATAGTTTTCTGGTATTAAAATATCTCTCAATGCAAGAATGGTATTGCATGTTATTTAATTATTATTTCAATGATGTTAATGTTTAAATAAAAGTAATACTGTGATGTACGGCAGATAAGGGTGTTTTCAGCTTTTACATACTGTGAAAATCCTGGATTAAAAGAACTGTACATTTTTCTTTTTTACTCTGAAGACTGATGAAGGGGAGAGAGAACCTTAATAGTCAGTTTTTCTTTTACTATATTTCTGGCTAGAATATTTTGTAGCGTGTACAATTTGGAAGTTTATACAAGGACATTTTATATATTAATTTAGCTAGACATAGAAAAGTGAAACGCTAAACAGATCTTCTTAGTGCAATGCAGAATAGCTCTAAGGATTTTATGATCACATAAGAGACAGACAAAAAAGGCAGCTACAGTGTATACACACAGCTATGCACAGAAGATTTCTTACCATAAATTGCACATTGTCAAATCCATTAGCCAGCAAGTGGTTTTCATACTGAGGTAGCCCAATATTTTCCAACCATTGTCCCACTGTCTGGACAGGGCATCGGGGTCCTGTAGGAGGGTGAAGAGGGAGGCGTTTAAGCAACGAATAACCATCCACTGGATAATAACGGTAGTCCTGGGCTGAGAGGTGGCATTGCCACATCGTGTTCCTGGGAAAGTTGGTATCAAAGGAGCCCGCCAGCTTGACAGATTAATGTTTTCAGCAAGCAGAAAAGTCAGAAGTAAAACATAGTTTACAGGGCAGTATATAGCGTAAGATCTGCTCCTAGCTCTACATTTCTTACTTATTAATCTTTACTACAGACCAGTACGTCATACAGCAGGAAGAAAAAAAAAAAAAAGCATATCAAGCTGTCAGCTAAGCTGTTCTCCGTTATATGTGATTGTTGGAATACTCCACAATGAGCAATGCACTGCCAGCAGCAAGAATTCTTTTTATCAAGTACTCCTACACTCATCAGTATGCAGCTCCATGCTTCTTGCTCCCCCTCGCTCGCTCCCCTTCATTACCCAGCCTAGGCTACACCTCGCATTTTCAATAATAGCCATCAGATAAGGCAGATTTTTTTTTTTGTCTGCAAGCTGTAAGCCTGCTGCTGCCGCTTCCTCCTACACACCCATCCAAGCGTCAATCTTGAATGATGAGAGCAGTCAAAACAAATGCAGAAAATAGCAAGATTCAAAAGCAACCTAGAGCACTTAAATCTGAATAGAATCTTCATACCAGTTACGCTTTACATATCTGTTTGTTGTAGATTTTTACGTTTCACGAGACATAAGAAATGCAATACATAAACCGTAGCCTATGGCATGGTTTACTATGCCTTCCCCTTTCCCCTTTTAATACAAGATAGGTAGTGGTCTGCCTCTCTGCTTAGATAATAATAACATCCTTTAATGAATCAATAATGAATACATTTCACAGTTTCCCTCCTGTAGTACCGCAAAAGACATAAACGGCACAACAATTTTAGTCAAAGTAATTAGATTAGCTGCATGATTTCTTCAACCGTAAAATATTATAAGCCACAAGAAAACCTTCATGCCAACATACAATAATTCAACCTGAAAAGGTCACCATCTCAAATGAATAACTGAAAGAATAATGTTATTGAATAAAATTTTAAGTTTAAATCCTTTTCTTACAAAAATATGAATGATAGCAGGCAGACATATCAGATTTGCATGATTTCTAGAGAGGATGTATATTTTATCATCTATAACTGGAAAAAATTTATAAAATATGATGAATTTAAAATTAAAGCAAAGTTCATTTTCTGCACAAGAAACCAAATACCTCACAATGTATTTTCCATCAATGTTTCATTTTTGAGACAGTTTCTCTCAAGATGGAAATATTTTACACCTTTGTTCTGAGAGAAATGTTTACTAAACTTTTGCTTTTCATAACAGGATCAAAGGACTTGGAAAAAAAGGCAGAAAATTGGTATATTCAGGGTACAATTCTAAGAAGAATCCTGTCCAGTAGAGCTTCATTTACTGAACACATTAATTACTCTTCTTTATTTTTCTTGTCCATTGTGAATCTCAAGCAATGACCATCTCTAAGGAGGAATTTAATTCCAGGCATAAGGAAATTACAGATATCTGTCAAGGGCTTCATTTGGGATTGATGATACTATGGCAGAGGACTGTTTCATAGAAACCCAAACCTACAGTCTGACCGACATGTTATAATACAAAGTCTCTGTAAGGGACATGCAGAGGCTCCCTGAGCAGTCACAGAACTGACTCTAAACTTACCCAGGTATTTAAAATTAACAATATTGTAAGAGTTTCAACTCCAACCTGACTAGACCTTGGACTAAAACTGAATCATCTTTCACTCTGATATTGCTGCTTGGGTTTGTGGAACATCTCATGCAAACTGAATGATTTTGTAGAATAATTTTAGTTGAGCCATAGAAGATCTTCCATGAGGTTGGAAAGTTGCCTAACACAGGTCTGTTACAAGCTCTTAGATTACTCCACTGCTTACTGTTTTGATACATTGCTACACGAAGCATGAAAGCTTCACTATGCCTCTCAAAAAAGTACTGAAGGCTTATCAGACGCTGGTAAATCTGTAATTGCTTAGGAAACTTTCAGGAGTTTTCTCAAGTATTTAATAACAATAACGCAAATATATGCAATATAGAGCATATAGTTTTGGTAGTAGTACAGTGTGCACAAATAGCTAAGTGGGTTAATGGATAATTCTTTTTTTCTCGGAGAAAGTAGATATACCAAATTGATAGGAATCTAGGTCTCATGGAGATACAAATGCATTTGTTCACACCTGTCTGTAATCTTCCCAATTTTGCAGAGTTGTTTTCTACTGTGAATCAGTATCTTTGTACATAGACAGAGCACAATCCCTTCAGGGTCATGCCCAGTCAGAAGGAAGGCTGTAAGGAGGAGGGTAGGCTCTGTTGAGTTGAAATATAGTGGACTTCCCTTGGGTAAGCAAATTTGAAAGGCTGGGCAAGCTCTTCAGAGGACAAATTGAGAACAAAACTATCTTAAACAAGACGAGAACTACATCCTTGCTGAATTTTTCTTAGTTGACTGAGAAACCATGCATTCTTTTGAAAAGGATACTTGACTTTGTCTTCCCCTTTACCCCATAAGCTTTTGGATTTTTTTTTT
>VZSC01001930.1:51205-83869 GCA_013398225.1 Steatornis caripensis
TACCCCATAAGCAGAAAAACTGGTATCTGTAAGAGGTCTAATGAAGCATAATCCAACTCTTTGAAAGGGTTATGCATGACTGACTCCTGTATTTCCCACACACGCATATACACAAATGTGTCTGCACCTTGTGTACCCCACCAACAAAAATGCTTTGCCAACAATAAGGCACAGCCAATAATCAATATACCAGTTTCATGGTCAAACTGCTTCTTCCTTACCTTACTATAAACAGCATGGAAGTTATGCTGCCAGTAATGAGAAGTGCTTGGCTCAATGCCTAGCAACAGTGCAGGCAAAATCCAGTTTTTGAGTGGCTCCTCAGAGACATTTCCTCATGTAGGTGTTGGTACTGTGTCTAACTATCTCCATGGCCCCAGCACTGGATGAATATAGCACTGTCGGTCCCACTGTGCACTCTCCTCCAACTCTGTCCCCTGACAGTATAACTACATGTCTGAGCCCATCAACAAAACGTAAGATTGCTCAGCAAGGGAAAAGAAAATGACAAACACAGTCAGCTTGCCACCTTGTCCTCACCCCTGACTATCATCTCACTGCTTGAGTATCCCATTATCTGCAAAACTTTTTTCCCCTCCTCCTTCTGTCAAAGGTGGTAGTAAGGCAAAGGCAAAGGAAGGCAAAGAACAAAGCCAGGAATGTCGGGACTAGGGTCAAGTCTTTTGTTAAGGGAATTTATAGCTCTTTAGATCTCTTTGTTCTTTGCCAGTTGAGGTGACTTCTCTTGGGGAGCTACTTGGACAGTTTTTCTGAGCCAGCGCAAGTGGAACCTGGAGCAGGTGCTATTGCTTTGAGACTAGGAGGCTATCTCTTCATGTTGGTGGTCTATGATTCAGGGCCAGCCCCACCACTGTGCTGCTGCAGGCAGTGCCTACTTTGCCGATGCCTGATACTGAAAAATGTCACGCAGATTGTATGAGATGGTCTCACCTGCAACACGTTTACATACTACTGTGTTCTTCTGTGATTTCAAAGAACATAAATCACTTGATAATCCTTCTGTGATACCCCAATCAAAAAAGATGTACCTATTCCTGCATGAGAAAACTGATGCATAAGTTTCTTAACAGGGATAGCAAAGCAATACTTGGTTCTGTCTTCTCCAAGGCAATAGAAGCAGCACACTGAAGTGATGTCTGCAAAAAAGATGCCATCTGGTATGCTATACGATAACATCTACAAGACGTCTCGTTCCCAATGAGACTCAGAATATCTTTATTGTGGGGTTTGGAATTGACTGTATCTGTGATATCAGAGAACACATGATTTCAAACATGTTGTAAGGCAGATTTGCTCTAAATGCAAAGGAATTTAAGGTCTCCACTATTTTATTTTCTCTACTCTTAACAACGTGGATTTTGCTTTCTTAATTTTTCTTTCATTATTTTGCAAGTGAGGAAAAGAAAGAAATGCAGTGATTATTTGTAGAGGAGGTGCCCCCCCAGTCATCATGGATAGATTGCTATAAACCATTTTAAGTAGGTCAATACCTGTCAAACACTGCTAAACACTTATGGTGTTAAGGAATCAAAAACTGAAGAATTTTAGTAGCTACAGACCAAGAAATGTCTGAGCAGAGACTATACCACAATATGAAAGGATGAATCTTTTAAGTAAGTTGGCAGCCAGTTCAGCAGAGCTGGAGAAGATATTGGTGCTACAGTAAGTACTGTAAACTTTTTTTTTTTAAATTAAAGCTTTCAGCCTTGTCCAACACTAAATGCGATATCAATTTCCTCTTTGTATTTATGATTTCAGCCAGATAAAAAATGTCCTCTCTCGACATTGTGACAGAACTTGTGCTACAGCAGAGTTAGTGTGACCGGGTGGGTGTTCTAGTGAATAAACTAATCTAACAACATGTATTCCTGGAGAGGAGATAAGAATAGCTAGGAACAGGACTTTGTATGAGAAAAACTATGCCTAACATCCAGCAGACCAATATAACTAAAGAAAATTTATTATCGGAGAAATATAGTAGGCTCCAAGAAGTGTAATGCAAGGTTCTGCTTTATCTTATGCATTTCAGTAATATTATTAGGTTACTCAAAATGCTTAGATATTAAATGATCTTTTCCATAGAACACTGAAAAACCTGGGTGCCTTACGTAAAATCTGTAACTTCTGTCAGCAGCCTAGCTCTTTAGATGATGATGCAACTTTGGATGATCATGTTCAGTGGTGCTNTGGAGAAATACAGTAGGCTCCAAGAAGTGTAATGCAACGTTCTGCTTTATCTTATGCATTTCAGTAATATTATTAGGTTACTCAAAATGCTTAGATATTAAATGATCTTTTCCATAGAACACTGAAAAACCTGGGTGCCTTACGTAAAATCTGTAACTTCTGTCAGCAGCCTAGCTCTTTAGATGATGATGCAACTTTGGATGATCATGTTCAGTGGTGCTGAATATTTTCCTGCAAGTACTTTTAGAAACATTTTTCATGACATATACAGAAACAAACCAAAATCAATAGAAACAGCTTGAATTTAAATAACGCTATCTAGTATCTATAATCTAAAGGTTACATTCCATTGCCTATGTGTGGCTTCGAATGCACAAAAATGATTCTCAGACCACAGCTAATGAAAGTTAATGGAACAACCCTCATTGACTAGGAAAAGCATCCTCGTAGTTCTTTTCTGATTTTTATACCAATATTTTTTTATAACTCTACATTACCACTATGTAAGCACTGTACATATAATAACTATAACTACAAAGTCGGCAAAGACAATTCATTTTACTTGACAGATGATTTGTCAACAGTGAACTGTACTTTGTGAACCCCGTTGGCCTTTTTACAAGTTTTTGTTTCTGACTGTTGATGTATTATTTACCCAGGAACAGCTCAGCTGAAGTACTCCACTCCATCATGAAACATGTATTTATTACAGACACTTCAAAGTTAGGGTATTTTTCATGTTCGGTTGATTGCTTTGGCAACTTCGCTTTAGTCTCCTTCAGAACCCATCCTGTTCAGTGAAAGAGGGACAGATCTTACTGGAAAATTAAAAGAACCTTTTTCTAGAGCACAGCCACTGGACTAGGACACAGGGTACCTTGTTCTATTTAAGACTGTCATACTATGTTGCTGAGCAATATATATATGGTATATGGTAACATATATCACCACAGAGCAAGACTGCTTGAGATACAGTTAGTCTTTCTAGATTTTGATTTTGTATTTTAAATGAATAAATTTGAGGGGATAATTTCTTTCAAACGACAACAGGAAAATCAAACAATATTATATAGCATTGTAATAGCCACATCTTCAGTAAGATTTATATCCTTGGCCTACAGAACAGAAATACAAGATGCAACCTACTCAATTGCAAGGATTAGTTAAGAACAGATGGATGTTTCACTGTGAGATCACAGGATCAACTGCATTGCATCACACCACAGCTTCATGTAGCTTCAGCCATTCACCAGCTTTGTTCACAGTGGCTACTATTAGATGCCTACAGAAAAGCATAAGATGATTCCTTCCTAGCATTTTCCCAGTTTCCAGCAATTTGCAGCTCATTGCCTTCCTGAAGCAGAAATTGTGTCTTTATGGTTAATCGTCCTTCATGGATTTTTCTGCCATTTTTGTGGTTGATGAAATATGCTGGGAGAAAGAGGGCTGCAGGGAGAGACGGATTCATCTTCCAACCTCCCTCTCTAACTCTGTTCCACGGGAAATGGAGGAAACAGAGGGAACGTCTCTCTGCATTTTGGACGTCGCCACAAGGGTAAAAGGCTACCGTAACCTTGTATTGCACTTAGGAAAGATGCAGTTAAGATGCAATTGGAATTCCCCTCCTTTTTTCCCCCTCTTCACAAGCCCTGAAGGAGCTCCTACTGCTGGAGGCAGTGTTGAGCAGGTGGTATGAACCCAAATCTCAGTGGATCTCCACTATACTATGAAATTACTCTATGTAATACAAATTCCTTTGGCAGGACAAAGAGCTTTCAGTTGCCTGTCAGTTTTTTTAGGAGTCATATCCACATCCAAGAGGCAAATGTGTACATCCTTATTCGGCCTTCAATGAAAGTTAATAACATTTTCTGAAAAAATGAGTTAGTTTCTTAGAGCAATTTCTGTGCTTGCGTTGGGAAATTTTACAGGATAATAGTAACACTACACTCATCACCTATGAGTAATCATTTTCACTGCTTTCATTTAGTAAGAAAAAAAAATTGAAAATTTACACGACACCATACCCAATCAAAATATTTTATTTAACTCAGTAAAGATTTTAGACTACTGTTAAAAACTAGTATATTAAGTGTTTATATACATAAATGTATACTACATAGTCTTGCTAAAAACACTATGTAAGCCCAATCCTTTATGCTATAATTCCTGGCACCATAAAACCAAATTTATGTAATTTCAAATTTGAGCAAATCTTTGTACACCTCTGTGCTAAACAACACTGGACTAGCAAACAAGCAGAACGGGGTAACAGAGAAATATTTGAAGACTCTGTCCAAAAAAGGTTTGAAAGAACAGTCAGCACACAGAGATAGCTCAAGAAACTAAATACAGCCGTTAAATAAATACCAACTGTAATTTCATAGATTTGGTAACTGCTGCAAAGTCCTGTGGAGAGCTGTGGAAATGAGACGCCTGTACTGACACTGCAGTGAACTATTATATCTTTGAAATTATGAATCTTGAAAGCATACATGATGGAAGGTTAAGGATTTCTCCGGGGGTTATTTTACAAATCAGATTCAACCTGAGACAGTGTGGCACTTTGTCTTCTGTTTTCTTTTGCCTAGTCGGGCTCAGAGGCTCCCTTGCCCTCAGTGCACCAGATTTTAGAGTGATCTCCTCCTTTGAACAGCTGATCAGGTGAATTCCCTTCTCTCCTTCCTGTTCTTTCAAACCTTCATTTTATAATTCTTTTTCTACACTCCCTATTTATCTCACTTCTACTTAGTGTCCTTGTAAGTTATGATCATTTGCTCTTTTGTCACCCTTGATCTACAGCTACAACAATCTGTTGTTTTGTTTCACATCTGCCTTTTTTCTTTGACTTAATTTTTTTTTCCTGCTTCCACTTTCAAGCCTTTTAAAACAGGTAAAAAATGTTCATTTTAAAATTAAATTACTTATCTGCCTGTCTCTGGCCCTGCCTCCGGTCCTACCTCCTGGATGGATGCTGCACCTACGCTGTCGGTAGTCTGTCTCCTGGATGGACCCCTCAGACATATGTAGTGGCTTTTTTCCCATCCTGTCTTCAGCCCTGCCTCCTGCATGGACTACGAACCCAAGTTACAGCTTTGTCTCCATTCCTATCTCTGACCCAATGTCCTTTTGCTCCTGGCTAGGTTCCCTGGATGGACCCTGGACCAAAATAACCTCTCAAGGGCTTCTCTGGGGTGTTCAATGGATCATGTTACCAGTACCTGGCTCTGCCCACTGGGTGCAGACCTCATGGGAGTGAGCTCCGTGGATGAGGACACAGCTCACTGCCATTGGGGAACAACCAGCCCTCTCTGTTCCCTGACAAAAAGTCAGGTTCTCAATAAGAACATGTTTTATTACATAAAAACTCTGTATCTAACCACCTTCTGTAATATTTATCCCCTGCTAACACAGACTCTGCAACACCAAAAGGAAACTGCAGCATCTTTCAATGAATAATAAAGATGTTACTTGAGTGGGTGGCATGCTGGCACAGCTCTGGCAACTCACTGGACTGTTTGCATATGGATGAGGTTATATAAATCCTGTTCCTCCTCTCTGTGATCTCCCTCATGCCGACTGCTCGACTCTCACTCTCCCAGCTCTGGAGCAGGAACTCTGAACTGGCCTCCTCAACCCACAGACGGAGCCTAGGATCTTGTTTCAGGAATCTATTTTGATGACTACAGACAGTGCAAACACCTCTCATGGTATTGTACTTGGTCCTTCATGGCTTTTTGTTTTAGAAATTGCAATAACAGAAATGCAACTTTCCAGATAAGTTTAATAAACGGTACTCTAGGCATCATTCCTTTGTCAAGGCTAACGGATCTCAGCAAGAGCTCAAGTGGCCCCACAGGTACAAGTTAGCTGAAAATGTACTCATCAGACTGGTTTCGCTAACATTTTGTAACATGTTAATGATTATTTCCTATACTACAAACAAGATCAAAACTAGAGCTGGTTTAATAAAGAAAATCAACACCTACAGTCATTCTCTTAAATTCTGGTCTAGAGCTGTTTATCTACATTCCTTGCAACATTCCTTGCTATCTGTGTTTGAAAACTTTCATGAACATGGATTTTCGCTTGCATAAATTTGAGAAGAATGGCTGCTGTCTATATGAATGCCATATTCATATGCAAAATAGGGTGATTTGTGTACAAACAAGATAATTCATTCTTTGGAATTACGCTCTATAAAATATTTCAAATAGCCTACCAGAAAAGAGAAGTAGTGCTAAGTAACTGAGATGGTCCACCACATCCCATAAATAGAAAAACAGTCAAGCGGCAGAGTTCATAAAAAATACTTATCTTAACTCACAGATGAAGTAATGAATAATAAATACACTTTAGAAATAGATACCACAACAATTCACAACTTCACACTAAATGCTATTATTAGCATTTAATGCAAATTCATATTAGCAATCAATAATTTAACTTCAGCCATCTCGGATTTGTAATAACACAAAAATCTAAAATAAAGAGCTAAAGACAACAATGGATAAAAGTAGAAAAGCAGTTTTGGGAACTTCCTTGTATCGTGGGTTATGAAGTAGGGATTGTAAGTAGTAAATAGCAAATAATTTTTGAAGGATTTGAAGGCATTCAAATACAGTATCTTCCTGAACATAAGGCAATGACACGAGAAAATAGTGATTCTAGTGTTATGATCATGAGCTCAGGTTAACAATCTGGGTTAGCAAGTAAATGAATACACTTTAGTTAGTTCAGTTTTCTAAATTACTTCATTTTCTGTAGGTGGAACTAAAACTAGAAACAATTCTGTGTGCTGTAAATTCTATAATAAACCAAAGATTTTTAACTAGCATGTGATGCTCTTGTGATTACTAGAAATGTGAACTTCCAAGGAATCACACCTATTTAAATCTAAAGACTACTAGATTAAGAAGGGGACATGAGTGAATCAACTGAACTGTCAAGAAACCACTATTAATTCAGTTTTAGTAGACTTAGATCTCTATATAATTTATAAAAGATGAACTTCATCATAGTCTCACTGGCCACAACATCTCTAAACCTAACATATTTGTAAGAGCAATACCCATGTCATCTCATACAAAAGACCACCAAAGATATTGAACAAAGCTTTAGAGATTTACCCTTAATAATCACTTATTGGTTTTCATTTGGTTCATACTTTTTTTATATTTTAGAAGTTTTTTCTATTTTCTATTTTAGAAGTTCAGAATATTCTGTTCTCTTTAAAGTACTTCCTGGCCACAGTTTGTGAAAGCCTCATCTTTCATCAGATACTTTTAACAACACTGAGGTGTTAATTCCTATTCTACATACATTTTTAACCCGGTATTGAACCTAATTCTGCTTTAAGAAATAAATGCTTTTCAATTTAGTGACATCAACTGAATTAAATATTAATACACATTGGTGTAAATGATTACACAGTTGCAAGGTTCAGATTAAATTGCGAGGAAAAAGCTGAACCTAAGGAAGTGACATCTAAAACTCTCAAGTAATATGATAATTCCTTTCATGTCATTTATCATGGCTTGAAAAAAGTACCTCTTAACCTCTGGAACTACAGCAGGATGATTATGAGACATTACAGAATGAGGTCACTGTTAACTCGTCACTTTCGGGGCACACCAACTCTTGCATTAACTTCATGAAATACAGACAAACTGTCCTTGTGGAGATGACATAGATTATTAGTCCTCCCCCTGGACTGTTATAGTTCAGTGGAGAAACAGGCAAGACCTCAGTCCTACTGGAAATCACTTTGAAAAATGTTTTAATCAATTTTTTTAAAAATTTCTGAAGTCTGCAATCTACCTTTGTTGATCCTTTTATCTCCTATCCAGATGGGCATAGCTTAGCAATATTTAACCCCATGGTGCAAAAAGGTACAGCTCGGTGACTTCAGGGACAGGTCTGACAGAGGAGAGGATTGACCAGGAACAGCAGATCGCAGCATTAACGTCACCGCCCTCAGAAATGTTTTCAAATCCACTTAAGAGTCAGGGACCCATTTATTACCAACAGAATCCAGAAGATCATGTGAGTAATATTGTTTTTAAGCAACTTTCACAACTAATTTACTTGAGTTCTGACAGGGTTTTTTTTGTATCGGTGCACTTTTGTAAGGCTAGGCCACAGGTAGATATATCCAAACTTTTAAAGTTAGAATAACTTTTATTCACTTGATTTGATTTTCTGTAATGTATATAGTTGTTCTTGGCATTGTTCCCAAACATGCTTAAAAATCATACGACTTCACTCTCTATTTTACTATTAGTTGTCAATATTTCTGAGTTTCATGCCTTTGGAAGTCAATGAAAATCTGATTTTCTGAGTTTTGCATTCTGGTAATTCATACCATTCAGCACTCTGTCTCAAAACAAATATTATGGGTGTATATGAATATGCTATAGGTATGCCTCATACCATATGTACTCATTAACATGTGTGTCTTCTTTATAACTCAATATCACTCACTCCTTTTAAGGGGAAATTATTTCATATGACAATAATTTAAAAATACTGAAACAAGTCTCTAAGAACAGTGGTAAGTACATTATTTGAATTTTCATAGATTTGAGTAGCATAATTCAAACAGCCCATAAATTGTTCATGTCTGTGTTCATATAGACTTCTACTCTAACCATATTTAACAGTAAAATGTAAGGGTCGGATATTAGGTTAATAACAAAATGAAAGAAGAGATGGTAGGGATTTGGTATGCATTACTCCTATTGATGCCATTAAATCTTTCTACAAAATAAAAAAAAGTATCTTTAGGTCTAATGAACATTTTACTATATGTTCTCCAAGGAAAAATACATCTTTTTTATTAATTCTGTGAGAAAAAAAATATAGTTTCGTTACTCAGAAATAACAGTACAACTGACCAGACTGACCAGGTTTAAACTTTTTCCAAAGAAGAAAACATCAGTACCAGAATGGGGTCTTTATCTCCTATGCTATTTCATTTAATTTCACTAAAACATTATATCTGATGGGGGGAATTATCTCTGAAAAGTCTTAGTATATTAAGTCAGTCAAAATTACATATTAATCCTCCAATTTAAAGACGGTTTGTAGAAGATTCCTTTGTTCAAGCAGTCCTCCTGCAGAGTATCTAAATTTAGCATGACAAGATCTGATGGTCACAAGTAGACTACAAACAAAATTAGGCTTAAGAATTAGGCTATATGTTTACTCACTGATGAATATCTATATTTATGATATTATAGCTCCATTTTCTTAAGTTTCTCTGTTTGCTGTCAATCTTCTCTATTCTTGTACAAGACGTATCCCAGAAATCATTTAGTCAAGTCCATGAATATAGTGATTGAATTGCTTTGCAAACAGTTTTGGAAAAAGAAGCCTAACATTGAACACGAAAAGCATGGACAGAGATAAAAGGTATATGTTGATAGGCATGTATATATAGAGCGGAAACGTAACACATAAATGCATCAGAGTTAGAGATTACATGGGTAAATATGGTCTGATGACTTACATTTTCACTGCATTTTCAGTTTAGCCTGTGTCTTCATTTGTAGTAGGTTGTTTCAAACACAGCTCTGATTAATTGGTGTATGAAGAGCATATAGTTGAATACTACATTTATGACACTACAGGGTAAAATTGCCAATATAAGAAGAATACATAAATAACAGAAAATAAAATAAATGCTTGCAGATTTTTGCCATCAGCTCCCACTGAGTTTATTATAAAACATAGCTAAAAGCTCTACAATTATCCGCAGTTTGCCCAGTGTTCTGTAAGGTTTGTTTTGGGATTCAACGGATCATTACAACAGACGCATCTTTATCTCTTGTTTAGGCTTTTACTATGTAGAAGTCAACAAAACATTAATCCAATTCTTTGTGATTTCTTCTGTAGAATTTATATCGTCTTCAGGTAAGTTCAGTGGCATGTAATGTATTACAACTATCATGTTCTCAGTAAATACATGTCAAAAATATTTCTTCTATATATTTTACAGCTATATGGCTTCCGTTGTCCACTCCTTTATATTCTAGTCGATTACATACACTTAAATTACTATTCAAATAATTTGAAATGTAGAGATTTGTAAAAGAAATATGAATAATGCATGTGTGAAAGCACCAGAAGAAACAATGCTACGAAGGGTTAAAGGTATGGTCTGTACTGATAACCAAGGACACAGCTGACTAGTAAAACACCAAGGAATGTGTTTCTGTCAAGAAAAGGAGTGTGCTCTGATAAAACAACAGCACAGATAATTCATCAGCAGAAGATCTTACACGACATAGGAGGAGAGCAACACCATTACAGCACAATGCATGTGATATTCATCTTCTTGTTATTCCAAAAAGAAGACAGACTCTAGCCCTAAAATCTCCAAGATAAGGAAGAAAAACCAATAAGCACCACTGAAGGAAACAAAATTTTCGATCAAAATGACCATGCCACAGCAGCTCTTGACTCCTAAAGATCCATCCAAACACCGGTTTGCTATTGCTAATCAACACATGGAATAGTCAGTCTTCCATGTAACACACAAGTGACCGTGGACAGGCAACTTGGAGACACATGCATGTACACTTGGTCCTTTTGGGTATTGGGTGTGAGTGACATTCGTAAGAGAATATGAGTGACTGTAAACAGTCACTGAAACAAGAATCACCTTGGCCTTCCATAACATTTCGTATTGACTGTAACTGCATGAATTCCCCCCAAGCAGTTCTGCCACTGTGACTTAAAATTCCACGATCACTTTGCAGTTGTTAGTAAGATACAAGGAAGTGCAGAATCAGACCCAAATGTGTGGGTCTATTCCCTACACCGCATTCTGATAATTGATGGTAAAGAATTCACAGATTTGCAGTTTAAAATTTCAAACTGCATATGCATTTCCTATTGAGGAGGCATCAAACAGAACTGGGAGCAGAGACCAGCTGCTGGACCTGTCTCCTCTCATCAGGTCCCTCTTCTATCAGCTACAGAGTCAGGTTCCCTCTGCCTTTTCTTCTTTTCCTCTTTATGACGCTATAAATATTTTGGTATTTTTGCACAGCATATTAGCTTTAATGCGAAGGTGGGAGTTGGGAGGGAAGTGATCTTATCCTTATTTTACAGTCTGGTTGTTGTTGGCTATCGCAAAATTAGAGTTGTGTGTTCAAAACTGTAAGCTTAAGAGGTCTCTCGCTTTGTGAGAGGGTGCATGGCTCATTTTATTAAAATCTATGAATTAAATCCGCTTTATCAAAGTGCTTAGTTTAACCACACAGATTTAAAAAGGGGAAGTAACTGCTGAAAAACAGACACTAAATTACAATTACAGTATATACTTTCAAGTGTATAACTTACCACTGTGAAAACTACCTTATGCCAACATGCCTACACATATCCAATTAAAATTCTGCCTTAATTAAGTACGTATATTTTATCTGTTTTCTGCCTTTGGAGGAGGGAGGATATTAAAAGCTTTGGAGGAAGACCACTTTGCCAAAACTGCAACCATATGGCAGCAAACAGAAAAGGGCCAGCCTAACAAGCCTTCATTTGTTAAAAGAAAGTTTTACGTCTCCTGAGCGAAATTTTAGCTTTTATAGGCAGAACCATACTAGGGAAGATGAAGGCTTCATGTTTGAGTAGTGGCAGTGGAACAGATGGGGAAAAAGAGAGGAAACTGAGCACGTAGCTTCTGGCAGTCAAATTTCAATTCCATGTTACAGTTGTACAGGGCACAACGTGAACTCTTACTCCTGTCATTCAGCTTTTCTGGCTGTGGCCCCACCTGATTCCATCTTTTTCTAGTCTGCTAAATTCATGTCTACTTTATTTCCCAACCTTTGTGCTCAAACTCATGTCCCTCACAAATCTGAAGAGTAAAATTTCCTGCAATTTTCCCCCCACTGCAAAGGAGGAGTCATTGGTAACAATAGCTTTGATCGTATCAGTAGAGCAGGCAAAATACACAAAGAAAATAACTTTTATATGATGACTGCCTACAACTTTCATCCCGATACAAAAGATCAGAGAAAGTACACTGCAAAATTTATTCTAATACAGTGCTCCATGACCTACTGTCAATCCCTGGCATTAAATATGGGTGCATCCAGAAGCAATAAATTCTTGCTTGTGGAAAAACTTGACCTAAAGTGTCAGGTCAGGTTTATTGTTTATTGTCAGGTTTATTCTGAATACAGCACAACTCACTGCAGTTCTCCTACTTTCAAATGAGAGCTCGTGTGGAGTTAACTCAGGCATAGCTGTCAGTGTTCCAGAGTCCTTCCAGTTTCAAAGCAGCTCTAGAAGAGCCAACTCATTGGTCCCTCTGGAGTTGCAGACATGATAATACATACAGCTAAAGTAAATATTTTAGAGGATTTGTTAGCTTCCTTGAAAGTGATTTTTTTTAATATGGTATAATTCTGTTGCATACACCTCTTCCAGTAACGAGCATCATTAATCTTTGAAAGGCATTCACTCAGGTAGCCTCAGCGAGCAAAGTCTGGCGCCTTGACATTGGTATTCAGACATAGATGCTGAATGTGATGCTAGAATAATCTCGAAGCATAGGGAAAGGCACTGTTCTCACAAAAGGCCAACAAATAAACTTTGTAAAATCCAAGATTGCTAAATGGAACAAGAAATTTGCTTATTTCAGCTGTAAGAAACAGGCTCGGCAGTATATAACATTCCAAGCCAAAACTGTAGATCAAGAAACTCAAGAAAATTCAGTATACTGTACCCTGTATGCATCTAGGTGGAACAATGAGGGCACTCAAGGATAGGTACATGCTCAGCTGACCAAAGAAATCCTGACTACAGGGCACTTGTATGCACAAAGCAACTGGATAGTGCATTTATGGATACCATCCAAAAAAAAATTTCACGATTGGCAGAATTATAATTAATTGTAAATCACCTTCCATGTGCTAGAACATATTTGACAGAAGTAGTTCTCTCAAAAGCCCAGCACAGTCCTAAACTGATTGTAGATTATTTTGATATGGAATGCTCTTCAACAGTTATTTTCCTTGTCATTATTTTAATTGCTCTGACTTGAAACAATTGTTGCTTTAATAATGATGATGATATTATATCCATTACCCATGTTAAAAAAAAATTCTCTGAAGCAGATTATTTCTTCGTTATTCCCTTTCAAGTGACTTGCAAATGCAAGTAAACTCTGAATCACACACCTCTGAACAGCTACTGGGCTCCAACTAACACAGAAATACTGCCGTGATTGCCGTGAAATACTTTTTAATTGTAGATATTTTTTTAATATTTAGGCAAAGAAAACATGAAATTGAAGTGTTTCTTTTTACTAGAGAAGTGCAGATGGCTGATATTTAAACATATTAGCTTTTCTAAATCCTTTGCAAAATGTATGTTACTAATCAGCGTAAGTATGTATTATGCCAAAAAAAAAAAAAAAGAGACAGCTGTTCCATTTATTAAACTCTACCTAGTAGACAGGTTCCTTCTAAATCACGTTATCACACTAGTCACAGAATCATTACAAAGTAGACTCAAAGTGATTTAAAACACTGACCTAATCCATTCAACTGACTTAAGCCAAAGCCATTTATACCTCAATCATTATTTTTTTTATTTCTGGGAAATAGCCAGAAATTTTTAAGACACTGCTGAACGTAGAGGCTATAGTCTCTCTAATAATCTATTTGGATGCTTCACTACATTGCCTTTATAATTTTGTCATAGGGAGAAGAGGAGGAGATTAATTTCAGCTAGTTTTAGACAGCTACCTCTGAGAAGGTCCTCTAGGCTCTCTTTATGAATATTTCTAGTGCCACTCGCCGTGCTTCAGACATTTAGATACGATGAACAATACCAAGAAGTGCCTGCTTATCTAACTCAGTATTAGTGGCTCAGACGTATTCAATGCAGTCTACACTGCAGAAGTCTGAATTTAGACATTAAGGATAAGATTCATCTGTCTGACCTACCATTATTTTCATCAAGCCCATGTCTCCTTAATTTCCTTACAAGAAAAAACATGAGACTGCCAAAACCTTAACTGAAGTCCAAATACTGGGCACCTACTGCTCTTTCCTTACCTACAGGTTTGCTCTTGGCAAAACCATGTTGTCTCTTACTTATTTCTTCGCTATTTTCTTGCTACTTTATGTAGTTATCTGTTCAGGGACTTTTCTATGAATTGAAAATAATTCCTCACATTCTCCTTCCTTTCCCCTTTCAAAGATAAGTTCTACATCATTCTCTTTTAGTCTGTCGGTACCTCATCCATTCTCCAAGAATTCTCACAGAAACCCACTAACAGGTCTAAGTTTTTCAGACAATTATGGAACACAAAATGAAGTTTATTAAACAGATTTTAAGATACCTAACCTATATAATCTGTTCTTTCTTTACCTACAATTGAGGTTCTATCTTTAGGATTATCTCTGCATGTCATATGCTCACTGATGACCTTTTCAGTAAACATGTGTGATAAAAAGTCATTGTACGTTTCTGCCTTCTCTGCATCTATGAGCAGCCTTTCATTTCCTGCAGTACCTTTCTTAACTGCCAAAGATTTCTTTGCTCTTCTTCTCCCTATTAATGTACTAATATAATTATGTTATATTAAATAGTCATTTCTCTTGCTAGTCGCACCTCACTGAGTGCTTTGGCACTTCTGTCTGGTCTCTACATGTGTGTGTTATTCTACTATGCTTAGTAAATAGAGACATTTTCTGCATTATGTCTAAGGTAAGAGAAAAGATGACAACGTAGCCAATCTGGTCTTTCACACTTTCTTTTCTTCACACTTGTGAAGCTTGTACTATGGTTTTTAGTAGTGTTCTGTTGAAGAACCCACAGATTTCGCTTTAAATTGCACAGTAGAGATTTTTTAAAAAGATTCTCTGAATTTATTTACATTTACCTTCTTGAGACATTTTTTTCCTGGGCAGTTTGTCAAAGTAATTTCTTTCCCAATAAATTCTGTTGTGACTAAAACCTCCCATTACTATCAAGTCCAACGGCTTTGGATACATACCAAGAACAACCATGTTCTTTTCTGCTTTCCTGGATACCAACAGATATTTAACAGCTCTTAACTAATCCTATTTTCAAGATCTCAAAGCATCATTATATTTTTCAAATACAAGCCAATATTTCTTCTTGTCTTCGCTTCTTACTGACGAAGCTATATCCTCTACGTGACTGGACTACTCGTGTAATATATACGATAAATTCTCTACAATGTCTTCAATTAATTCTTCTGTTAATTCTTCTTTCTTCCTATTTCTTCTACTATTAGCATACAAACAGCTAAGATACCTGGCAATCTTTGCCTAGTTACTTCTTTAATCCTGTTTTAAATAATCCTTTCTCAGGCGTTAGACCTATGTCCAATTTGCATTAATTACGATGAAAATTTTTGTTCTTGCCAGATGGTTCTTAATTTAAAGTTCTTTTCTCTCAGAATGGAAGCCATATAGTTATATTTAGGGTGTATCTGACTGATGCTTGACTTGGACATGAGAGGAGAGCCAATAATAACTCTTGAATCTTCCACCTCTCTACACATTGCTACAGAGCCTTATAAGCACTTTTGATATGGTTAGGATCATTCTTGGCAGTATCCTTAGTATTCTTTATCATATGTTAGTAATCAGTACAATCCTTTGCAACCTGGCAAATTTAGACTCTTGTGAGGTAACACACCAGCCATAACGTAAGTGACAGGTGGTGCAGATGTCTCCACACCACCTGGAGTAGAAGGTCACTAGCCAGCACCATCTTTTATTTCCTCTTGGTAACAGAGGTTTTGTACTCCTTGGGCTAGTGGTTTTTTTTGTCTGTTATTATTGAGATTAGTTCTTACTTGCTTCCTGGTCAGTACTCCTGCTTTTGATTTCAGTGGTAAGCTATTCAGATGTTGAATGCTACATGCCCTCAGAGGACATTGGCAGACATCTTCCTCTCTGTAGTCTCAAGTTTACTCCTCCAGCACCTGTACTGCTACCAAACCGAAAGCTCTGCATTAATTTTGTTTCTGAACGCATACTGTGGATGAAGTTCTCATGACCATACTAATCCAGATTTGATTCTCTCCTTTCACTGCTCCTCTAATTACTTCTTAAGAGATCTCTTCTGGAGATCTAGAAGAACCCTCCAGATTTCACCAGTAGAAAAATATCGGACAAAGTTCCTGTAAATCAATTCAAGGATTTCATCACAAGATGTCATCATTGTCTAATTTTAAATATAGCTATTGAATTATCAGTGTATGACATATTTCCTCTTTAATATTTTTCACTGAGAGTGAGATACTATGTAGTACAAAAAGCTCTTCATGCTTGGTAGATTAAGAATATTTGTGCTTGAATTTAATATATTTTTGTTTTTACTAACAGTTCATAAAAACACTGAATATGAAATACCAGACTAAGTAAATACTAAAATGAAGGATTCTGTATCACACTACATTTGCTCTTCAGTATTATCAGAAATTTTACTGCTTACTAAAAAGTTATTAGACAACAAAGTCATTTCCTACATATAGTGCTCAATAATCTAGATGCTTTCACTACAACACTAAGAAAAATCTCTTTGACTTGTACTTTCTGAACATTAAATACATTATTTTTAATCTCTACCGGAAAATCTTTTTACACATATATTTAAGTAAAACTCACAAAACTCGTATTTATATACAAACTGATGAAGTATTTCAAAATTATATTACCTGATACCATACTACTTCATTTTTATTCCTAAGCATAGGCCAGATCTTTACATTTGGCTGTCTTACGCTTAGCTTAGAGCCAGGAAGGAGAAGAGGCAAGCTGAATGAGAAGTTCTGAGGTGCAATTTAGATCATCAGTACTACAACACTTGGGCAGATAAAACCCTACGTAAAACATATAGGGATCCAGACAATGTTAGCATCTGTAAGTAATTAGACAGGCGCTATGTGAGGCACCTCTGAGGAACACTGAGGCACCTGAGACAGTTTTTGCCAATAAACTATAGGAGCTTAAGTAGAAGCAGCACACACACAAAAAGCTGATTTGCTACAGAAAACTTCATACCAACCCCTTCACTGGTGCCAAAGACCTATCAAAAAATCTCTTAGGTTGTATTATTAGTATGAAAAACCTGTGTGTTGCCTTGTAGTATTTAATAAGGGGTAATTAACACAAGCTGAAATCTTAAGTCAAGTAAAATCTGTGGTTAAATATATAAATATCACCATAATAAGGCTCCACCTGATTGGTTACTCCAGTCTGCTAACAGTGAGAAATAAAGACTCCTTATTTTCTGCTAGAGAATTCTATTACTTTGTTAATAAAAAATAAGAATATACTTGAAGTATAACATGTTTGATATGATTCATTTAATGCATTTGATACCATAATAGTTCCTTTTGCCTTGCTGCCTAAACTGTGTTTGACTGAACCTGGAAAAGACATAAAGGAATGAAAAGTGCAAAAACATACGTGTGAAGCTGCATAGAGCCAGCTCTATAGCAGAAAGAAATATCTTTATTGCAGTCTGCATGTACAGCAAGATTTATTAAATTTCAGGAAAAGTAGTTGTATTTTGATTAACAGTACATAGCCTGATTTCTTCATTAAGAGCAAAATCAGATTATCATTCTAAACTAGCTGAAGACCATTAAGGAGTTGAGAGAAAAGAAAGAATGTTGGTTTGCAGGAAGCCGCACACCATACAGAAAAAAAGTTAGGACTCAGAGTCCCCTCTGGGAGAAGCAGAAGCTAAGGAAAGAGTAGATCTCCTGCCAACTGAAAGAGCTGAAGAACCAAATGCCACATCTGAATGCCAAGAAAAATAATGCATGCGGTAGAAGCCACAAAATGGCTGATGACAAGAGCTGTGAGATATTTTCTGATCTTACAAGAAAAAAGTAGAAAAATAAAAGCAGTGGTCAGTCATAGGAAGGGATAGAGTAGCACTTACACTGCACTAAGTTATGCAAATTTGTATATGCATACTGTTGCTTTTGTCTCCTTTTCATAGCTCTTACTTGCTGTGCAACTTCTTAATGGACACCTGATTTTGCATTTGGTGCTTGTGTACTACCATGATAAAAAATAATAAGCAGTAAATTCTGAATTACTTACAATATGTTCAGAAATTATTACCTATCTCCTAACCTAGTGTTTCTCTATGAATAATTCTCCCTTCCAACACTGCAAGTTTCTGACAGAAAAAATAGCCTGCCAGCACAACATGCCTAGCACTTTTGAGGATGTTGCCCCTTACGTTTTTAGAAAAAAAAGTCTGAATCTGCTTGTTTTAATCTGCAATTATATTGTATTTGAATCCGTTATTTTCTCTTTTTCCTAGATACCCTTCTCACTGTCCAGCTACTGCTAAAATAGCTGTGTCAGCTCTTTGTAATTGATAAGACACAGTTTCATCCTGTACAGATATAATGCTCCATGAAATGTGCAGTTGTCTAAAATATTCTTTTTTAAAAATTTCAAGCGACAAGGTACATAGTCTTCTGCCCAATACATAAACCCGAGTAACTGCATGCAATTGCTAGCAAGGATGTACCAGTACAGGTGAATTAACATAGCTTTGCCTCAAGACCAAATTATGCAGACATACAAGTCAGTTTTCCTTCCATGAGTTAGGAAGAAGACATCGTAAAATACTTTTAAAATTCTTATCAGCACAGTTGCACAGGTTTATGCTGACACACCAACAGGCTAGGCATGACTTAGAATTCACCTTGGGAGGGAAGGTTTGCAAATTTTCCTATCATTGCTAACACCAATCACTGGCTGTCAGCAACATTTTCAGCCCTGTGCCAAATATTTGCTCAAAGCAGCATTAGATAACACGATGCTTTAAAAAGCGTTAGCAGCTATTGGATTATATATACTCAGGGTACCATCATTCCAAACAAAAACTCAGCTGAAAAAAATTTGAAAACATTCCCCTAGTAGGAAGGCTTCAGTATGAAGACATTAAATGAGTATTTTTTTCTGGTAAGATTTCAAAACAACATTAATGACTCCAGTACACTATTTAAAGTAACAGCTCCAGGATACTGGGCCTAGCGCATCTCTAACAGTAAACAACATTGATGCTGTTCATGGTTATCCAAATACCTACAAATTATTTCAACACAATGGGTTACTTAGCAGTATCTTATCCACAGTTTCCCTATAGACAGTTTAGTCAAAATTAAACAGTAGTTAGATCTTTTTCCTTACTTGTAGCGTGATCATTCATCTCCCCCAGTCCAGTATTAATTCCAGCATCTATCGAACTCATGATTTTATCAATCTACAAAAGAGAGAACAGTGAAAACAACTGATGAGCCCCATCACTGAAAATGCCACAGCATGCAATGCAATGCATGGCATTATTACTCGCATTAGGAAAACAATAATCAAGATTGCAAAATGCAAAAATCAGAGTTAGACGATTTCTTCATTTTGATTTTTATTTTGCAACATTTGTACGCTAGCAAAAGCTAAAGCTTGAGACTATGTTTCTTTTTCTACAGCACAGTTCCTTTCATACTGACGACTCTGGTCATCTAGGTATAACCACTAGAGGTCTGTTTAAGCAGTAATATTAATGAATAAGAATATTGTTTTGTGTGTTATAAAGTACTTTAGCAATTGTTCAATCAAGATTTTCAGATAATTTCATAGCTCCATTTTTTCCATCTGCTTCAGGGCCACTGAATACGTAGGAAACATAGCTGTGTCCCCACATACCACAGAATGATATGGTTTGTGAAACAGCACTACGTTGATCCCAAAAGCCATTTGCACGATGTTAAATTACATTGGACTTACTATGTCAAAACCATGACACCTATTTTATTTTCCATAAGAACAGGACGAAATGAAAAGTGAATCAAAAGGCTGGTATTGTCTAAGAAGGCAGACACAGGGAACCAGGCTTTACTGAGCTTAATATTAAGACTATTAGGAAAACTGTCTCCTTTTTAAAAACTATTTATTAGTTACTGGTGACTGGAGAAAATCTGAGAATTATGTCAGAATCTGCAGATACAGAATTCATACCTTTTTTTTAACATACATTACATTTTTCTTAATCTTGAGAACAATCCAACCTTGATGTCCCCCTAAAAAGGCAAACTTGGACCCGACTCCTATCATGATTTCATTAACAATGTATTCGAGTTATTAAAATCAAAATCTGATAGTAAGCACCTTTCCACTGAGAAAGTACCTCCTTTACAACAAAAACTACCTTCAGATGTCCTATGAGGTCAGACATTTAGATGAACTGGAAACCTTTCTTTTCTAGAAAAAGAACCAATCACACAAACAAGCTCTGGGTTTTCTGAAATAAAATAGCACTCCAGAGATGTATACATTTCCCCATAGCAATTGTCTTAAAGAAAAATGCTTGCTTCTCTGTAATAGCAGGAAAGACCTAAGTATTTCGTACTCTCAGTTTACCTCAGTAAGACAGGAACTTTTGTGTCGACGAAGAATCATTTACATTCTTGAAATTTAGCACAGCAGAAAAAACAAATTAAAAATAAGGCATCGAAAAATTATTTTAAGTCTAGTTCTAAAACTAAAATAAAGTCTCTTGTATGAGCAAGTATGTGCACTACAAACGCAGTGTGGACATTTTTTCTAATAGTCCCGAATTCATTGTAGCTGTAAGTGTATTCGCACCTCACACAAGAGTCAGGTATATGCCAAGCATTTTGTACGCAGGCTACATACCAGTGAGAGGATATGCTATATAGGGAGGGTTTGTAGAATGTATAATCAACCTAAAAATCTCAGACTCTCCATTCCTGCCATTTTTTCTTGTCTCTTGCTGGCAGACATTGCCACAGTAGGAAATAATTAGCAAATACGTAAATAATGGGCATAGCTACAAAGAATGTTACCAATTTTATTAGTGTCCGTGGTGAGGGCTCTAGTAGAAAATAATTTCAATTTCACAACAAATTGTAGAATTACTTCTGGTTAACTTCATTCACTATGGAAGCAACAGACTTCATTAAGCGTGCAGCATTTTGAACAGAAACGCATTGCATTTTGTGCCAGCTGCCAAACTACCATGCATTACATTACACCATGCCATACTCTCTGTGGATTTTCAGTGTGGAAGATTCACTTTTTATGTCATCTCTGAAACCAAAAACAGTCACAGCATTTTCACAATACCATATATCTGCTTGTACTTAGAAATGAACAAAACTTACTTCTTCCCATTCTGATGTGAAGGAAGGTGTTCTCTCCGAATTCGCTTTGGAGCACTGTTGGTTTGGTGTGGGTTCACTCCAGTTGCTTCTCGCTTTTTTGTCATTTGGTGGATGGGTGATAAGATTAGAATCAGATTTGGAAACATTTTTGCACAAATGCATTTCAAGCAAAGTCTTTGGTAAAGATCGTATTCTCCCAAGCGTGCATGCTCGCTCCACAAATCCCCCAGTGGTAATAACCCATTGTTCACTTATCCTTGTTGATGTGCCAACCAATGTATGGTTTTCTACTGGTTTAGCTTTAGTATGAAATATGGTTCTGTTTACAACTGGCGGCTTTTTTTTCTTAACAGGAGGATCAGTGTTGCTTTCTTTCCGTAGCTGTATCGGCTGCACTGTGCTCTTGGTCAAAATGTTTTTCTCTAGTGGACCACTGCACTGATTTGCTTTGCTGTACAGCTGGAGTGGATTATCAGGTGGGTCACACGCAGGTGATGATCCATGAAGTAAACCTGCAAACTGTTCAGCGGGGTGTCCTTCAGGAAGCTCACTTTCAGTGGATGTTTCTTCCTGGCAAAGACGCTCTGAAATGAGGGAGTATCTTGTAAAAAAACAGGGTGATAAAATACTGCAAACAATAAAACCCGGCCTCTCCGCAAAGCGACTTTTGTGTGCTGCTTGATTCTGTCTTACATAGAGAAACAAAACATACTTATGCCATGAATTGATTTATTAGTCTCTCCTTAAACTTGACTGTTTTATCCTGACTGGTTGAAAACCAGCCAAAACCCACTCAATGCTACATATAAATTCCAGGAAAAAACACATGTATAAAATAAAATAGGTCATTGCTATTCCATCAACTTGATGGTGTCTCTTTTAATTCGTTATTGAGTTGAAATGTGTACAAATTATACGGTTTAGTACGATGAATTAGCTAGTTAGTTTGTAGGTAGTAAAACACGTGAAGAACCAGTATTGTCAGGAGTATTGTTAGTAATTTTTATTTTTATATTCATTATAATAATAGTGAATTTACACTATGATGTCTTTTTACTGACTGTCTCTAAAGAATAGATCTGAATGTTGTTTTTATTTCTGGGAATTTTTGAGAATAGATTCAAGTAATAGTAGCCATTTTAAAAAACAATAGGAAATCAAGTCTTTTTGAAACAAATTTTATATGCAATTTAGCACACACAAAAGAAGGAACTACAGAAATATGCACTTTTTGGCACAATTCAGAGTGGATTATTAAAACTTCGTAGCTCTTTTTATGCCTGTTGCTGTAAGGACTAGGAGAAAAAAAAAGGGGGGGGGGACCTTTTTCTACCTGTGCTGCCTCATTGGTATGGATAACATCACTCTAGCCACATGGCATTAAGCTAGCATTCCACTCAGAATAACCGTGTCCCCACTAACAGTTACATCTCTATAATTACTTAATTCAAGATAAATACATTCATCTTGTTCCTGCTAGAAATTGTATGTTCATATGTAGACTCTAACTGTAGGACTGTATGCACAGCATTAGCTACCAGAAGGAATCAAACATAGCATCATGTCATGATTTGCAAAGAAATCGAGCAGTTTCCTCCTATTTGCTAAAATATCTGCTTGTAAATAAACCCCACAAAATTCAAAACATCACTCCTAAAATGAGGCAGTATGTGATTATAGGAACGATAGAAGATTTTGGTGTGTACTTCAAAACACCATCAGCTCTTTTACTAGTCGGCAGCTTAAAAATGTAAATTTACCTGGTTTTCTTATCTTTTTAATATGTCATGATAAAATTCTAATCAAGATTAAGAGCACAGTCTAAGAAAATCTACCTGTCTTCTTCATGAAACAACTGACTAGAATATACACTCAAGATATTTTGCAACTAAAAAAGATGTGGGGTGTTATGGCGAAAGGTTGATTGTGGGATGTGATGGAGTTTAAGGAATTAGTAACGCCAGAAAAGTTGGTTTGGGGGGAAAAAAGCAGGGGAAAAGGGGACATGGGACATTCTCACTTTTTTTGATTTCTGAATGTTGCTGAATTAATTGTATGTCTGCAATTTTGAAGGTGAACTTAAAATGAAAAATAAATGATGCAAATAATAACTGACTTCGGTGTTTTTCTCTTACATGAAAAACTCAGTAGCTGGGATTCCACTCCAGATGAAGGCATCCCATTTTACATATCTACATGGGTAAGAAGTATGCAGGCTTCCACGACAGTCAGAGATCAGATTGGTAAAGACAGTGGATCCCAGAGGGTGATGCCACTCACTGTATGTTGCGGCTGGTCAGCTGAATCACTCCCTGTACTCTGTTAACTGTATCGACTAGACTGCCAATGACTATAATGAGAGATGGCATCCAGTTTGCATTCAGATATCTACATTTAGATGTCTTAATCATGAACTGAATCCTATTTTGCTGTTCCAGAGATGCGTCTTACAGCTATATATTGAACTCAAGAGATAAATGTTTTTGTCAGGATAAAGTAAGAAAGAAGAATAAATGAGGAAAAAGAAAAGCTTACAGACATCTGGATTGCAAGGATATCACTAATATCTACATTATCTTCACTAGTATCTTTGCTACACCTATACTACTAAATAAAACTGGCCACCAACTATTAGGAGCTAAAGGAATTACTAGACTCATGTCCTTTAAGCTAAACTCTCCTCCTTCTCAAGACAGAGTTAGGCATCCAACCAATTGCTGGGAATGGTCTCTGGCATCAGCTAAAACTTGTGCTGTGGCTGGGTACTGTCTGGGTGGGTACTATTCCGTAGTGGCCAGACCTTGCCAAAACTCACGCAACAGTTTAACAGCACAGACTACCAAGCACCAACGTAGTCTCATGCCCTGATTTTGTTCAGTTTACTACTGAAAAACAAAAGATGTTTCTGAGAACTGTCATTCCTCTGTGATCATTAAATATATGCAGTGACCACTAGACAGCGAGTGTGTGTCTCACTTTCCAGCAGTTGTGCAGTGACAGTATAGCAAAACATTATTTTGTTAGTTGAAGGGGCAACATTTTGCAATGCGTTGAAAGACTTAAAGTATATAGTATGAATGGTTTCAGCTTGATCTTTCAGTATAGTTATTGTATGCATATAAGCATATATTCTACTGTAGGGTATAACTTTTGTCTTTAAAATAGTCACACAAACACTTTAAGAAGCCAGGAAAGATGAAAATCAAGGTTGCCTGTGCAACCTTTGGTCTTCTTACGTGTTAGCAGCACTGAATTTCACTTTTTATGTGATCACCTACTATTTTTCAAAAAAAACGTGCCTGTTTCATTTAGTGTTCAGAATGAAGTTTGCTCAGTGAAGGAGAAGCTCTTTAACATTTTATATTCTTCTTCAAAAAGAGGGGTCATATTACCTATTGACTGCACAGCTGTGTTGGGTTCGCATGGCAAGGTTTTTGTAGTGGCGGGGCTACAGGTGTGGCTTCTGTGAGAAGCTGCTAGAAGTTTCCCCCATGTCTGACGGAGCCAATGCCAGCCGGATCCAAGACGGACCCGCTGCTGGCCAAGGCTGAGCCCCGTCAGTCACAGTGGTAGCACCTCTGTGATAACATATTTAAGGAGGCGAAAAAGTTACTGTGCAATGGCAATTGCAGCCAGAAAAGAGGAGTGAGAACATGTGAGAGAACTAGCCTTGCAGACACCAAGGTCAGTGAAGAAGGAGGGGGAGGAGGTGCTCCAGGTGCCGGAGCAGAGACTCCCCTACAGCCCGCGGTGCAAATCATGGTGAGGCAGGCTGTCCCCCTGCAGCCTGTGGAGGCCCATGGTGGAGCAGATCTCCACCTGCAGCCTGTAGAGGACCCCATGCTGCAGCAGGTGGATGCACCCAAAGTAGGCTGTGAATCCNTATAGCAAAACATTATTTTGTTAGTTGAAGGGGCAACATTTTGCAATGCGTTGAAAGACTTAAAGTATATAGTATGAATGGTTTCAGCTTGATCTTTCAGTATAGTTATTGTATGCATATAAGCATACATTCTACTGTAGGGTATAACTTTTGTCTTTAAAATAGTCACACAAACACTTTAAGAAGCCAGGAAAGATGAAAATCAAGGTTGCCTGTGCAACCTTTAGTCTTCTTACGTGTTAGCAGCACTGAATTTCAATTTTTATGTGATCACCTACTATTTTTCAAAAAAAAAGTGCCTGTTTCATTTAGTGTTCAGAATGAAGTTTGCTCAGTGAAGGAGAAGCTCTTTAACATTTTATATTCTTCTTCAAAAAGAGGGGTCATATTACCTATTGACTGCACAGCTGTGTTGGGTTCGCATGGCAAGGTTTTTGTAGTGGCGGGGCTACAGGTGTGGCTTCTGTGAGAAGCTGCTAGAAGTTTCCCCCATGTCTGACGGAGCCAATGCCAGCCGGATCCAAGACGGACCCGCTGCTGGCCAAGGCTGAGCCCCGTCAGTCACAGTGGTAGCACCTCTGTGATAACATATTTAAGGAGGCGAAAAAGTTACTGTGCAATGGCAATTGCAGCCAGAAAAGAGGAGTGAGAACATGTGAGAGAACTAGCCTTGCAGACACCAAGGTCAGTGAAGAAGGAGGGGGAGGAGGTGCTCCAGGTGCCGGAGCAGAGACTCCCCTACAGCCCGCGGTGCAGATCATGGTGAGGCAGGCTGTCCCCCTGCAGCCTGTGGAGGCCCATGGTGGAGCAGATCTCCACCTGCAGCCTGTAGAGGACCCCATGCTGCAGCAGGTGGATGCACCCAAAGTAGGCTGTGAATCCGTGCAGAGCCAGAGCAGGCTTCTGGCAGGACCTGTGACCCCGTGGAGAGAGACGCCCACACTGGAACAGGTCTGCTGTCAGGGCTTGTGACCCACCGCGCTGGAGCAGTCTGCTCCTGAATGACTGCAGCCCATGGAAGAGACCCATGCTGGAGCAGTTCATGAAGAACTGCAGTCCATGGGANCTGTAGGGTATAACTTTTGTCTTTAAAATAGTCACACAAACACTTTAAGAAGCCAGGAAAGATGAAAATCAAGGTTGCCTGTGCAACCTTTGGTCTTCTTACGTGTTAGCAGCACTGAATTTCACTTTTTATGTGATCACCTACTATTTTTCAAAAAAAACGTGCCTGTTTCATTTAGTGTTCAGAATGAAGTTTGCTCAGTGAAGGAGAAGCTCTTTAACATTTTATATTCTTCTTCAAAAAGAGGGGTCATATTACCTATTGACTGCACAGCTGTGTTGGGTTCGCATGGCAAGGTTTTTGTAGTGGCGGGGCTACAGGTGTGGCTTCTGTGAGAAGCTGCTAGAAGTTTCCCCCATGTCTGACGGAGCCAATGCCAGCCGGATCCAAGACGGACCCGCTGCTGGCCAAGGCTGAGCCCCGTCAGTCACAGTGGTAGCACCTCTGTGATAACATATTTAAGGAGGCGAAAAAGTTACTGTGCAATGGCAATTGCAGCCAGAAAAGAGGAGTGAGAACATGTGAGAGAACTAGCCTTGCAGACACCAAGGTCAGTGAAGAAGGAGGGGGAGGAGGTGCTCCAGGTGCCGGAGCAGAGACTCCCCTACAGCCCGCGGTGCAAATCATGGTGAGGCAGGCTGTCCCCCTGCAGCCTGTGGAGGCCCATGGTGGAGCAGATCTCCACCTGCAGCCTGTAGAGGACCCCATGCTGCAGCAGGTGGATGCACCCAAAGTAGGCTGTGAATCCGTGCAGAGCCAGAGCAGGCTTCTGGCAGGACCTGTGACCCCGTGGAGAGAGACGCCCACACTGGAACAGGTCTGCTGTCAGGGCTTGTGACCCACCGCGCTGGAGCAGTCTGCTCCTGAATGACTGCAGCCCATGGAAGAGACCCATGCTGGAGCAGTTCATGAAGAACTGCAGTCCATGGGAAGGACTCATGATGGAGAAGTTCATGGAGGACTCTCTGCCATGGGATGGGCCCCACGCTGGAGCAGGGTAAGAGTGTGCGGAGTCCTCCCCCGAGGAGGAAGGAGCATAGATAGAGTGGCTTTGGTGGGCACCTGGCATCCAGCCAGGGTCAACCAATCACAACAGCATTCAAATTCTTCTTTGAATATCAAGTTATTCAGCACCTCCTCAGATTTTTTATGATGCCCATTATCTAAGTGGTTCATAGATATGAACTCATGTATCTTTACACGGTGAGGCTGTAATGTGATAACATCCTAATTTGCTAAATGGGAGATAAAGCACAAGGAGCTAAGTCTGAAAATTTTGAGCATCCAATTTGAAATACTTTAAGATTTGCTTTGTTCAGAGTACTTAACATTGTATAACTCAGAATAGTTTCAAAGCACAGTTGCTATTGACTTCAGTAGTTCTACAAGTCAGACCCCTAGTATCTCAAACTTCGCATTCAAAAAAGCAAGGAATGCTGTTAATGACTACTTGGATACAGTCTGGTCTGTCTTAATCAGCATAACAAAAGCTCTGGCAGAGATAGAGCCTTCTCTGTGTGGTGTTCAGCTGTCTCAGCTGTCAATTATTTTCTTTGATACCTTTTGCTTTAACTAAGAGCTTTGTTAATTATATGACAAAGGAAGCAAAGATCTCACAGCTATGCCTTCTTCACCCCATGACTTTGAGCAATGCAAACCACATCTATATTGGGCAATGAAAAAGACTGGGGTTATCAGGAAAAAATAGTACGTGGTCACAATAAAGGTTAAGAAGCAAGCAGCACTGCAGCCCTAGAACAGGTTTTCCAGAGAAGTGGCATCTCCTTTCTTGGAGGCTTTCAAGACCTAGCTAGGAAAAGTCATGTCTGATCTGACGATTACAGTCCTGCTCCAAACAGGAGGATGGGCTAGATGACCTCCAGACATCCCTTCCAACAAACACTTTAATGATTCAATTATAATTCTAAATCTTTTGACTTTTGAATTGATAACTGTTAAGTCTAGCGCTCTTTTAATACAGATTTGTATTATTATTTTAGTTCCCTAATGCAGTTAATGCTTAATACTTCTAGGTTCAGAGAACAAGAGAACAGACATGGACTGTACCAGTGCTCTAAATAGCATAGTAGCCTACCACTCACTGTATTTTTCTACAGAAATCATAGAAGAAAGAACATAAGCAACAGAATAGACATAAATTAATTTGCCGGAGTATGCTTTTCTTTCTTATTCCAACTCAGTATTTGTTGGCTTAAGGCGTGAAGCATGTGATATTAAACCAACTTTTCAAACTGCACCAATTCTAGAACTGCAACTACATGTCTTCATTCCTCATGTGAATGTCCAAGATCTCAGTCTCAAGAACTTAAAAGTATGAAAAACTCGAAACAGGATAATATAATGCTGCTTCTGTATCCTTGCTAAAATAAGCAATTTTACTTAAAAAACTTAACTCCTTCCTTAGCTTTTAATAATTACTCATATCTGAGATTGGTGTCTTTTTATCGTTGCATATTCCTGCCATAAATTTTAAGACAACTGATACTGACATCAATATTTCTTCTGAGGCTTAGTAGTGATGCACAAAATGGGATATTTTATGTATTATTTTCTGTCTGTTTTTAAACATATTAAAATTATTCTTGTTCCTGTGAATACTGCTGTGCATTGAAAAAAATCCTTTAAGTTGTCTATGCTGTTGATCAATATCCTGTGTGGTTAGAATTAATCTTAAATCTACTGATACATCTTTCTCTCCATTCCTATTGTGTTCTATCCCCTAACTTTATCTTGTGCTTTTGAACCTTTTCATTAGATGCTTTATTTTTATTTGTTTCAATCAACTTAACTGGCACTAAGAAACAATACGATATGCAATTATATTGCATAGGTCTATACGCCGTGAACAGTAAGTTAACGACACCTGTTTTGCTTTCTCATGGGCTTTTGAATAACTCTTCCAAGAATGGACTTTAAGAAAGAGTGTGGAGATACCAGGCAGAGAGGATAGGTGGAGAAGTTCAAGCTCTTGGGTTGAATCCCAATGGAGAAAAGTTTTCTGCTTATGATAAATTATTATTTTTTATTTTTTGCAAGAACACTTCTTTTTTGCAACCTTAAAAAAAAAGCCAACAGAAAAAGATCTCGCTTCCTTACCAGATACTGCTTTTCTTACCACCTTATATTTTTACTTGTAAGTAGTATCCTAAATGCCAAAACATAAACAGATGTCATTTCTACAGATCTTTGGTGCTATTGCAACTGCACATACAGCTTACCCAGCTGAGTGGATTACTTTTGAAAATCACTGTGATACTGCCATATCTGTGTTGCATAGAAAACATTTACATTTGGAACTACAAATAAATTCAGTTCTGCCATAATCTCAAAGGTGCAGGTACATATTGCTACTATCACCAATTTATATACAACCAAAATGGCATTTAGGCAGCAGATTGCAATTCAACCAGCTATTTATTTACACACTGGTGCACCCCAGCACAGTTGCTTGTGGTACATATAGAGAACTCCGTGGNCGCAGGTACATATTGCTATTATCACCAATTTATATACAACCAAAACAGCATTTAGGCAGCAGATTGCAATTCAACCAGCTATTTATTTACACACTGGTGCACCCCAGCACAGTTGCTTGTGGTACATATAGAGAACTCCGTGGAATACCATTTTTCACTTTTATCAGTTGAGAGTTATAATTTACAGATGCTTCATCGAACTCACAGATCTATTTTCTGAATCTGATTCCAAGACTACAGAGCACATTAAGAAAATCAGGAACATACTAAATACTGTGAATTTTGCATTCATGTAAAGCTGGAAATCAGCTTATTCACATTTGTATCTCAAGAGATTCTATGTTAAAAATTAAAGTACATTCAGGAGAACAACAGATGTTAGTCATGAAAAGAGCTGTAATAGATAAATTATAATGACAGAGTCACATCTTTCACAAGCATTGCTGTTGCCATGGCACAAGTTTCTAATGTAAAATAACAATCCACTAGAAATTTGTTCTATAGCTATGGTAACAACTGTATTGTGACACTCGCACTATTAATCTATTCCTTTTTCATTTGATCCAGAAAGATGTTTTTAGCAGTGCACTCTGCACATGTGTAATTTCTACCCAAAAATGTATTCTCAACTCCCTTTTTCACACACTCAGTTGATTGATAAAACTAACAGTCACAGCTGAGTAATATTTGGAGAGTACTCTCTCATAGAAGGATGGTAAGCAAAGAAGTAATCTTATTTGCATGGTAAAGATTGCTTTGGACATACTAGAATACCTTCAGTGGTGATAATATTGTTTGTATTGCCAAAGTGATATTATAAAATGTGATGATCAGCAAGAAAAGGTGTAAGACAGAAAATTCAAAGCATTTAAAAACTGAACTAGCAATATTCATGAAGGCATTATTTCACACAGCAAACAACATGGTGCTCTGACCAAGCTCCAGCTCTTTGATGGCACTATGTTGGCTGCAGATATCTTTGATGAAGCAGTGCAATGTTTTCTCACTCTAGTAAATGTTATAGCAAGGTACCATGGACCTGTGTGGGAGATAAAACACCACGATTACTAAGCAACTGATGGAGAATGTGGGCTGCTACTGTCACCAGCAACAACACAGAACAGGAGCAACAGTGTCCAGCCAGATTCCTCTTTCTCCTTGTGCTACCTCCTAAATCTAAAGAAACCACCAGGAGGTGGTTTTCAAGGCTGGTGTTGGCAGTCACCAGGCTATGTGCCCAGGTTCCAACATTACCAGCTTCTCAAAGCCATGCATTACCTTAGAAATCACAGTAAAAGGATTTCACTGCCCGCATTTTACTCATCTGTTTCACAGTGACCTGTTAGGAATTGCAAAAGATGAGAAAGATTTCTGGGGAAATGTGGGAAAACGAAAATGGAGTTTTCTGAGTATTGCTTGCCAGCATCTAATGAAGAAAAAGGCTTTCAGCAAGGAAGGATATCAGTTGGTAATTACTGCTAATTCTAAACACATTATAATATCCAAATATAGTTCTTGCCCCAAATTCAGCAATAGGAGTGTAATCTGGTGCAGAGTTAGTTTTAACTATTAGAAATGTATTGACTCTCCTGTAGGTTTTCATAAATTTTTTTTGATACTTGTAGATTATATTTTGTATTTGAGGGGAACATAAATGTAATTTCTACATCCAGCACACAAAGAGTTAATCTTTAACTGCAAAATTCAACCTAGACAAAAATATAGAGCTGCAGCTGCCACCTCCATAATGCCGTTTCCATGAGAATTTCTTTCTATGTGACTATATAAGGCATGGTTCCTAGACTTTTTAATGACAGACAGGCTCTCGTGAACCATCAAATTTTACAGCACAAGAATCTGCCTCATTAAAATAAGAATCCTTCAGAAAACTAACATGCTAACAAGTTTATTGACTAAAAATTTCAGGCAGATAAAATAATGTTCAATATCCCCCAGGTGAAACACTGGAGTAATTAAACATCTGTGTTCAAGCTGAAATTCTACTAGAATATTTCAACACTAACATGCAGCAAAAAGAAAAAAAAACCAGTATTTCTTTGTAACACTCAAGCAACTTTCATAAGAAATTCTGAGAAATGAATGGAAATTGATGCAAAATGTAATTTTGCAGAAAGATCACATATAATTGCATTGAGAAATTCTGTGGTAATCTCTTCTTGCAGGAGAAAGCTAGCAGCTGAGTGGGCTGTGGCTGTGCTCAGAAAGTACATGTTAATTTGACAATGTAGTACAGCAGGGAAGAGTAACAGAAGAGGGAAATTTGGTGACGATTAATGACCAAAATCAGTACAAAGCGATATGGATGTGACAGATGAGCTCTTGAAACCACATCTCTTTCCTGAAGACTCTAATGAAATCTCACTAATTGTTCTATGCCTGGTATTTCACACATCAAATGCAAAGAAGGAATGAGCAAAACTTACTAATTGTCAAGGCAAAAGAGAATGGAAAAATGAGTGATTTTTAGAATTCTGTTTCTAAAAGGAGATGTTTCTCAACAATTTCAAAACTTGTATTTGGAAGGAAGGATTTGCCTAAGTAACAATTCCGTTTCCCCAAGCATGAGACAAAAGCAGAAAGAATACAAAATATATGTTCTGCCACTTGCACCGATCATAGAATCATAGAATGGTAGGGGTTGGAAGGGACCTCTAGAGATCATCTAGTCCAACCCCCCTGCTAAAGCAGGTTAGCCTAGAGCAGGTTGCACAGGAATGCATCCAGGCGGGTTTTGAATATCTCCAGAGAAGGAGACTCCACAACCTCTCTGGGCAGCCTGTTCCAG
>VZSC01001930.1:85513-100500 GCA_013398225.1 Steatornis caripensis
TGTTGCATCCCTGCATGTTCTGACAACAGTCCTATATTCCTCCCAAGTAGCTAGTCCTTTTTTCCACATCCTGCAAGCTTCCTTCTTCCCTTTGAGCTTTTTTGCAACCTCCTTGTTCATCCACGGAGGTCTCCTGCCTCCTTTGCTCGACTTCTTCCTCATCGGGATGCATTGATCCTGAGCTTGGAGGAAGCGGTTCTTGAATATTAACCAGCTCTCTCGGGTCCCCCTGCCTTCTAGAGCCCTAACCCAAGGGATTCCTCCCAGTAGGTCTTTGAAGAGGGCAAAGTTAGCTTTCTTGAAGTCCAGGGTTCTAATCGTACTTGTAGCCTTGCTTCTTCCACGCTGATCCTGAAGTCCACCATTTCATGGTCACTGCAGCCAAGACAGCCCCCAACCTTCACATCGCCAACCAGTCCTTCTCTGTTCGTTAGTATCATACACTTCTGTTTTTCTTATCTTTGATAAAGAATATATTTCTGATCTGAGCAGTATTTTAAAGATACTTAAGATGTGATACAAAGTAGCTTGCCTCCCCTCATTCCACATACAAGCTCATCTATGCTCTGTTTCATAGCCAGCAAGTATGGCTTCAATGCTTTCATAAGAAATAATGTAAAAATAAAGACCCTCCACCCCAAATGGCCTCATTTAAGTTTTGCAAAATTTCCTGCTAGGTAGTAGAAATAAACTCGTAAGGAAAGGAAGTGTATAAATATTAAAAATGTCTAGAAAATACCTCTGGCTGTAGACTTACAGACCAGTTCTAGGTGTAGATACATGAAATCATGGAAGACTACATCCAGAACTGCAAAGTTTTTCAACTCTGTGTGGAACATTTACTGAAATTTTATATAATTACTTACATGTAACTGTTTTGAAACTAATTACTAAAAATCATGGTGTTTTAGCAAGCTTACAACTCACTACATCTTTTTTGTTATCAATACTGGGCAGGGAAACTGAAAGAATAAAAAATAGATTCTCTATACTCATTTTCCCCTAATGATTTATTTGGGTCTTGCAAATGTGAAAGGATAAACATATACATTCTTTTGAAAAGTATTTACAAAACATAAATTATCTTAAAAAAATGAATCTAAACAATTATGTGCAAAAGAATTTAGCTAGAATATTAATTTTCTAGGCAAACTGACAAACTCTAAAAGATGTTTACTTTTCACAAATAACTGTAGTTACTTTTTAAAGTAACATCACGTGCAGGGTGCTTAGAAGCAGATTCTGGAAAAAGAAGGCAAGCGATTCAGGTGACTAAACACAGGCATCTATGGCCATTTTAAACACAGAAGGGTATCCAAGGTGACTGCAAAAGCTGACAGACATGACACACAAATTAGTGGAAACCCGAGTCCTTCTGGAGAAGTAGCTAGAGGCCAAAAAGAGTATCTGGAGTGTCCAAATTGGTCCAGACATCTCTGTTTAGGCACTTGAATTATTTCTTAGAGGTCAAATGGTAGCAGAAATGGAGTACTGATGGTGGTACTCATGATACATCTCAAAGAATCCATTACTGTAGAATAAATAATTGCTTTAAGTGATTTTGTGCATATACCCCACTTCAGATGACTCAGATACACTTACCTTAGATAGGAACCGAAAACTTACCAGTATTTAAGTAATAATTGTTGGATACTTCTACCAAACTAGCCATCAAGTTAAGAAGCCAGATCACCTGAGTGGTACAGAGCATGAAAGGCTGGGTAACCCCAGATATCAGCTCAGGATATTTTAGAAACATATGTGCATTTGAAACATGGAATTAACCTGCTATGAATTGACTATGACTGCTAGGAGAGTCAACATGCAGCTTTATTAAGCTACTAGGGTGCAGAAAAGCACTATTTAAATTTCAAATTTACTTACAGTAAAAATAAGCTTTAGACTACACTAGTTCAGACATGGAAGAGCAGTGAATGAAGTTAGAAGAAGTTACCAACTTTCAGGCTCCGTCACAAATGACACGTTACTAAGCTGTCTTAGTAATACAGGGGAAAAAACATTTAAGGAGCTAGAAGTACTACTTGAAAAAAGTGAAGATAAATGACTGATCTGCAGCTGCTTGAGGCAAAAGTTGCAAACCAGCCTCTTTCATGCTATTTACAGGAGCATCTTGGTTAACTGGATTTTACCAAAACTTACAGAAACTTTTTCCTTGTCTTAAAAGGGCAGGTATAGATAGAGAAAAGTATTGAAATGAACTTTTCTTGACTGCTTTGTATACTTATGTGAATTAAAAAATACGATTATGGAAAACTGTGTAAATCATCAACTAGTTGCTGGTCACAAGCTCCCACACAGATATTTCCCCAATGTTTCCAAATACAGGTCAGTTCTTTTGGTTAGAAACAGAGGGTCTTCCATCCATGTTTCTGAACTACAGAGTTTGGTAGAGAGAGGCATAGTTGAATCAGATTAAAAATCTACTTATATAACTGATGGAAAATTCACACAGCACGAGTACTACACATGGAAACCCTGAACGATTTATCTTCTGTTAAGATCATGTGAAAGTTAGAGGATAGAATTTCATACAGCAAATAGCTGTGGCAACAGAAAACATTACCACCCACCTTGCTACTCTTCAGTCAGAAGGTGTAATTCACCAGCTCCACTGCCAAAGTTGTTTGTAAGAATGGCCTCTTAGGGCCGTTCTGCTTAGGGCAAATCAGCTGTGCCAATTTGGGTAGAGCAATTGAGTTCATCTGGCTTATTTTGCTTGAGATGGATTAGAAAGCATTCACACAAACACTTCAGCTGAAGCCAGATCTGGGGGTGGCCACCTATGAAAGAAGTGCAGTGACAAGGAGGTGCTGGTAACATCTTCAGTTGCTTCCACAGAATTCTGCTATTCACGAAAGGATGATACTTCTCTGCAATGTAAGGGTCAGCTTTCCTCTCTGAAACACATCACGTAGGTACCCTCACCTAAGGCACCAAATAGTTAAGCTCGTCAAACTTGTTACACCTACTGAGAATACAATTTTCTTAAGATAGGTGGAATAATGTACATTATGACTGTAAATATTAGCATGATCTAAAAGAGGACTAATTTACCAAGGTAAAAGGATTTAAGATAGTGCTGTTTTCAAAGACATCCTCCATACTGGTAGAAACACATGAATAAAATAATTCAAGAGCCTAAGAACTGTAAATAGGAAAACAGAATGTGAGTCTAAGTGATCTGAAAATACACTAATATTGGTGGGAATTGTCCCATTAGGGGCCCATAATCGATAGCCTAGATTCTGCTCGGGTAACAACCTGCTCTGAATATTGGGAATAACAGGTTGTAAAAAAGTCTTCCCCACCAGACAGTTCCATCCATTGGCGTATCTTTAATAAGTACATGAAACTTCCTTACGGTGCAATTAGATATTTTGGATTTAGAAAGCAACTTATTTTCAGCAATAACTAGTTCTTATCTACAGTGTCAGAAGAAATAAATGTTTCAATATAGACTGTAACAAGTTCATCAGGTCCTTAAACCAGAAATATCTAAAAGCAAGACAGGCCTAGAATGTTACTGCTTCATTCTGCTCCAAGTTACTTATGTTTCACTCAGTATGAGGAAGACTGATGAACAGACATAAATAATTATGTTTACCTATGAACTAAGGACTCAGATCAGCCAGATCTGAACTTCACAGCACATGTGCATTTCTGCTGTTCAAGCAAGTGTGCTTACATTTCACCTGAGGAACCGGTGAGGAGAGAACGGATCACTGATCCTGATTTGTACCTACGTAGACGGGCAGAATCTGCATCAACAGGGAAGTCCCATGTAAACACCAGGTGAGGTGATGTACGAACATATACCTCCTGCAGGCAGAATTGTGAATTCTGTCTTGGTTTATCAATCTCACAGCTAGGGATTCCCATTTTCAATTGGGAACATCAAATGAAGCTGAGGAAGATTTCACTTCTTGCTGTAATGGATTCTCAAGAGAGAGACAACTCTGACAATGGGCAGGCAACTGCAACTAGGAAAGCTCAAAAATTGCACAGAACAATTCATACTTACGAACTGTAACATAAAACCAGTTTGAAGTGATAGCCTTTTTAAAGGACAACTGTGTATCTAAGAGAGCAGAGATAAAGGAGAGGCAAAAAAGTAGTACAGATTTCCTAAAAGCTTTGTACAGTCATGACTGCTATTCAGACAGGCTACTATGAATTGGACACTTGTATGAATGCAGAGGAATAATTAGGGGATCATCATAATCTAGGGTTTTTATCCTTCTTTAGAAGAATCCCTTCAAAATCTTTGTAGAAAGAACCAAGTTAGACTTACTTTTGAAACAATTTGGTAAGCTTACCTGTTCCTTCAAAGATCAGGGGAGCTGGGAATGGAAATGAGAGGGATGGCATTTTTTTTCATTGGATAGGTCATAATCTATTTGACCTCCTTGGACCCACCATTTTATTCATAATCCAGTGGATGATTAGGACTTTCCTCTAGTGGGAGGTCTATAGGAGATATCTAGACTTCCTTTGTACTGGAAACAACAATGAAGTTCTGTTTACAACAATGCGTTTGTCTATTGGCCACACCAGAGTTTTGTGCCTGTCAAATACTGCCTATGAAGGTATCTGAGCCACCATTTGCCTTTTAGGTATAACAGTCCCCCATTCTTCTGGTTCTGGTCATTGTGGTCAATCAGGAGGTAGACGGTTGTTCCCATTCGTGGTGTGGTTCCTGACTGTAAGCTTTCCACGGGTAAGGTAAAAGAACGTGCTATGTTTCTCTCAGCATTTCTCACTGAAAACTTAGACACGTTGCTCTTTCATTTATGTGACAACAAACTTCCAAACCTCAGTATTTTTCATAATAGAAGTATCTCCTCAACAACGATTTCAAACACTTCCACAGTATTGAATGGCGGAGCCAAAAGCTAAAGGGTTCACATTTCTCTTTTGAGCTTTTGAGATACCTATTTCTGTTGTTTCTGTTTTGGAAAGCGACTCACTCTCAGCAGGTATGTATTAACTTTGGTGAGAGTGGCCTGCTTCAAACTGTCCCTTCCGGTATATTTGTTTTCAGTTGCTACAGAAAAAAAGTCTGAGCTCTTGGACTCAGCTTTCCTGCACACACTGCCTCTCCATTCTCTCCTCCTTTCCTCCTCTTACCCACAAAGAAAAGGGAAATTATTAAAACTGACAGAATGGCTAAGTTCTTTATCAGTCAGAAATACAGACATAGTGGGGAAGAACAGGCCTACTGCTTTCTCACATGCATTGTTCTGTAACAGGGGTCTAAGTTGTCTCTTACTTCCATAGATTAACACATCTATACTGTGTTTAAGCCTCAACACATCTTCCTGAAGAGTATTTCTAAAACATGGCCTCTATCTGCCCAGCTAAAATTTGCTACTCCAACCATTGTCTTGTATCTATTAAACTTCAGGCCCCTTGATCTTGACCTATTCAAGAACTCTTTCACAAAAGTCACCTCCTTCCTCCACTGCACTGAGAATGTTACATGCTTTGGCTCTGTTACTTTTAAGGCGATTTGTGGCATACAAATTCTTTCTTAATAAACCTTCAACGTAATCAAATAATCGATTCCTGTCTTTCATGTGCTGGCAATGCCCCATTATTACTGTTCTGCTATTTTTACTTCTGCTGAGAAGTCATGTAGCAGAATTGAATTGTTCCAATATTTCGTGATTCAAAGGGACTGTAAAACAACCGAGTATTTCAACTAAATTGACAGCTGTAGAAAAAATAACATTGATATACATTATGTTGCTGAACAAGACAATTCCTTGCATTGCCTCAAGCCCACTGATGCTGCTATACTGATCTGTGGATGTTCAGGATCAATTCGCTTTGAAATAACGCCGATTCTTCCAGTGTTTTCTTCGATGAATTTATGCTCCGGCAAATTATCTAACCTAACAAACACACTCAGGAGAACTGAGTGTGCAGAAGTAGTTCATTAAGTCAATCATAATTAACAAATAACTGCAGAAACGATATTACAATTGTTTTAATCAGCATAGTCTTCATTTGGAATAAATTGGAAATCAAATGATCACAGTCTCCTGAGAAATTTACACAAGTCACTTTTTCCTCTTTTTAAAAAACCAAACAAGCATCACAATCAGCTCAACATATCAGACAGCACCGTAACAGATAACAGAAAAAAACCTGGCAGATGGGTTGGTTTTTTTTTTTTTTAATTTTTTAAAAGCTTTTATTGTTAAAATAATGAGAAATGACAATGAAAACATTTTAATCACTTCTCTGATTAAAACTGGGCAAACACCTTCTTGCTCTCCTTTTGTAATTAATAGGAAAGAAAAAAGACAGGGAGAAGAAGGGAAGGGAGAAGAGAGTAATATGAGGAAAAGAAAGGCCATCCTGAAGACCAAAGAGACTAAAACCAGAAACTTCTCATGAGATTTTCAAATTACAATTGGTCTAAAAAGAACTTTTTTAATGTGCAAAGTGTTTTTATGATTTTTGTATTAGTTTTCAAAAATCTCAAGAAGATACAAAGATGAAATGTCAAGTATTTAGCCAATACTTGTGTCTTGAAAGCATAATATTTCTACGTAAGCACCTAATATAAAGAAGCACAGTCAAAAAAAAAAGAGATAGTCACTCCTGGAATAGGCTACCTTGAACATTATAGTATTGTTAGCACTTCAGCTTGTGTTATTTAACCGTTCTGCCTATCTGCACCAACCTAAATGAAAGAAGGCTGATGACGGTGGTGGGAATAAGTGACACACATTAGATATTTCCAAGGAGAATGACAAGAGTTCTTAAATGAACAAAGAGTGAACTAGCAACTGGGACAGGTATACTGGTCTCTTTCTAGCTCAGTTAACAGGTAATTGAATTTTCCTCAAGTATTTAGATGGAAAACAAAGCATTAAGCTATTAAAATCTTCTCTGCACAGAGAATAAAGGGTGAGCCAAAATTTAAAGTAATTGGGACAGCTACAGTACTGGTAAGCAAAGAACAAATCTGTGCAGAGAAGAGAGGCATACAGGCTTTCTTTTCTGAAAGCAACTTCCTTTCTTCCAACCTTCTCTGTGGATATTTATGATAACTTGGATAAACGTTAAGAAAAACCTCAAACATCTACAAATGTATGAGGAAATACGCTATGTGTTTCCAAACCAAAATTAACTCCACAGATATGACAATTGATCTGTGAAGTTAAAAAGTAAATTTTAAGTGGAACTTGATTTAAGTTCACCTAACGTCACAATCTGACTGTCAATATAGAGACTAAAAGTCTGTAGTTTGCAAGTGGCTTCAAAATATCGCTAATCAATCTGAACTTTAATTTTTTTTATCATTTTATAGCAGCCCAAGATATGCAGTAATCACAATAGAGAAGTACCGAAGTCTGACTCTAACTGCTTTCTTCTTAAGATTGGCATCTTTCTTCTACTTCAGTTAAACCATTCTTTATACTAAAGCCAACGCAGTAATGTTTTTACTACCCAAAAGACAAAGGTTCAGCATAAATCCGTCATTTCCAAGGTCTGATACTTTTTGCCAGTTTTTGAAGTCAATTCATCGATAAAGACTATTAAAAAAGAAAGACCATCACACTTGTACATCTTTACTTTGCAATTCTCAGGTGAAGAGTTGCAAGCAATGTGGGGTTTTTCCCTATGCGGCTAACCCTCTAAGAATTTCTGTTGAAAAGTAAGAACTGTAAGCCTTTTTGTCGTATGAGTTCTTAATTTCTCTTGACAGAGAGACTGACTCAAGAGTAAATAAAAATATTTCATCTTCATTGTGGATGTGGAAGAATCATCATACACCAAGATGTGAGAGGTGTATGGTAGGAAAGTGATTCTGCCCCTCTACTCTGCTCTGGTAAGACCCCACCTGGAATGCTGCATTCAGCTCTACAATCCTCAGCACAGGAAAGACATGGACCTATTGGAGCGGATCCAGAGGAGGGCCACAAAAATGGTCAGAGGGATGGAACACCTCTCCTAACAGGAAAGGTTGAGAGAGTTGGGGTTGTTCAATCTGGAGAAGAGAAGGCTCTGGGGAGACCTTACTGCGGCCTTTCAATACTTAAAGGGTGCTTACATGAAAGATGGGAACAGACTATTCAGTAGGGCCTGTTGTGATAGGATAAGGGATAATGGTTTTAAACAAAAAGAATGTCAATTCAGACTAGATATAAGGAAGACATTTTCTACAATGAGGGTGTAGAAACACTGGAACAGGTTGCCCAGAGAGGTGATAGACACCCGATCCCTGGAAACATTCAAGCTCAGTTTGGCTGGGGCTCTGAGCAACCTGATCTAGTTGAAGATGTACCTGCTATTTGCAGGGGGTTGGACTAGAGGCCTTTAAAGGTCCCTTCCAACCCAACCCATTCTATGATCCTATGAATTTTAAAGGTAGGTCTCAGATAAAGGCTTTTGGCTAGTTAAAGCAGGCTAGAGTTTAAGGCAATGCTAGCCTGTCTTCTCCTGAAGCTGACATGTACGGTGCAATGTCTTTAAAACGAATATACACACAGCAGCTGGTAACTCAAATTCATAAACTTAAGGTCAGAAAGTGCCATTTGTACCTGTCTTCTAGAGCACAGAATAAGGAGGTTCGTCTCCCTGAACAATATGCACATCCAATAGCAGACCCAAAGGAGTTAAAAAAGAAAATGCATCCGGTTCTCAGGCATTGTACAGATCAGCTAGCACCCCCACTACAAGGATACTAAATATGAAAATCAATTTTCGGTTTTAATCATGGGATCATTATTTCACAATTTAATGTTTACTGAAGTATTTGTAAAAGGCAAAGCCCCTATGATCTCAATTTCCATTCCACACTGCATTCTAAATAGAATATACAAAAAAGCTGCTTGAAGATTTGGGGAAAAAAAAAGAAAGAAAAAAAGAGAGCACTTTAAAGAAGAGCTAAAATGCCTGAGAAATAAAAAATATTCAACAATAGTGACCCAGAAGAGGAGAGTGGGAAAACACAAAAGCAGAAGCTAAGGGGTAATGTGAATTCCAGGGAAACATTGCATGTTACTAGAACTGCACTGCTCGGCAGTTCTTAAAATAAAATGGTGAACTAGGCAGACTTCTTTTTTAATTTCATGTATAAACACTATGATTGATTTGAAAGCATCAGCCCTAACTGAGTGCTAGATGTAGCTATCATCCCTTGCACATCCCCTACGCAACTAAACAATACTAACATGGGGATATCGTGCATAGCCTTTACTGTAGCACTCGCAACAACACCAAGAGCACTTAATTGACAGTTGGGATCCTAGAGATAACAAAAATTATTTTTTAGATGTAGTTCATCTTCTGTCATATCCCACTCCAATGACACATCTGGCATAACAGGCACCACTCTCTACAGTGGCCTCCAATCATCTCCAGCTTGAATCTATCGTTGAATCATTACGTGTTGTTATCACGACAAATTTGCACTATCCTAACTGAAGAGTAGCTTTCAAGGTAACAACTGCTTTTGCTTGAGAATTTGGGAACACAAAGATGCTTTCTTGGAAGGTACCTCTGCGCAAGTGACACAGACTAGCTGAATAATAATAATGATTCAACTACGTTCACCCATATGAAGCCATTTTGTGTTGGGGAAAAAAGGTAGCTAAGTTGATTTTGTTCACTGTAGAGCATTCAAACCCTACCAAATCAACACCTGAATAAAGATTTTACATGTTTAGAAAGAAACTTGATTTTTACAAATTCCACTGGAGAGGAATCAATTTTCTTGAAAGAAAGCAATTATTTATTAGAATTTTACACGCTGTAAAGAATTATGTAAATCAAGAGATTAATATGTAGGCTATTTATTTACGAAGAAAACATTTTTTGAAGAATGGAGAAAAATTGAACATAATTTAATCTTCTAGTCTTGATATCAAACTAAGGCTGAGTCATAAAATCACTTTGAAGACAGCTGTAATGATATAAAACGTTACTGTGTACCAGCTGTTCGCTGAGTACTCTGATAAGAGATTGCCCCTTCCAAATATAAATTGTGGTATCTAGTGGAAAATCTGAACTACCTGAAGTGGTAATTTTGCCTCCACTAAGGGAAAATAAGGTTCTACACAACCCCTTCTAGATACAGCAGAGGATACATAGACCTTGTTTGTGAAACATAGACGATGTTTTCATAATCTAGTTTAATGGCAAACTTGCTTCTTGTCTGAAACACTCTAGATGACGGAAATAGTGTAAGAGATTAAAACTAATTTGACTGACAATAACAGTATGTATTGAAATACTCAGAAGTACTTGTACCCTTTTCAGTAATTTACCAGGAGACTTTGGAAAAACAGTTTAGTATTAGTTTCCCTGAATTTCCTTGTCTGCGATAATATTAATCCTTCTAAACCCTTTAAGACCTGCTAATGGAAACAGCACTAAATGAGATCTAAGTATTATCAGCATCTTTTAAGATGCTTATCAGATGTCACTGTAAATCCTGAATTTTTCACAAGTCCTTTAAAAATGCTTATACTGTGCTTTTATACTTCACTGCTAACGTTTGTGGGAATCTTTTTTAACATGAAATCAACTGAATATATGAGAAAACAAAACTACAGAGTACACAAAGTGTCATTATATATATATAGTAAATTGAAAAATTAGAAAATGTTTTATAAAGCCCTTTGGCTATAATAGTGATGTGTTACTTCCAGGCACATATACTTCAAAAGAAAATGTGGATTTTCATGATTATGGTTTTTTTGTAATGGAATGAATTTAAAAGATTTAAATGGTTAAATATTATTTTGCAAGGCATGACTTTTCACACAGTATGATACAATGAATTTAAATAAGAGGCAGATGGTACCTAGTGTTCTTACAGCTGAGAAGACTGGTACGTCAGACAATCTATATTCTGTTCTGTTTAAGACAAACAGGCTCTCCAGGGTCCCTGAAAGCCATTTTTTAGTGGAAGGGGAGCTAGAAATACAGTGTTCATTCAAAAGTTTATTTAGTGTGCTTGCAGCAGCCACACAGAGAAAAGTCTGGAGAAAAATTGTATTGGGAGTCTGCAATGTTGTCATGATTGCCAAGTTCAATTAAATACACGACTGATTTATGATGTTTCCCACAGCAACCCATTTTGCTCTTAGACTTCTATTCATTATCAAATTTTTGTAATAAAAACTGTATTCCTCTTTAATGCTGGCAACCAAGTCCTCCTGAAAATGCCCAAATTATCTTAGCAAATATGACCTTATTTCAGAAGCTGTGGCTGGCTCGCTAATGAGCTATGACAAAGCTGACCACTGACAAGACAACTTTCTAAAAAACCAAAGCAATATTTATTTAGAAGAGACGTTTTGAAGAAACTATCTTACAGCATTATAAATCCCTTCTATACATGTCTAGGTAACTAGGCAGTCATTGAGCTTATTGCCTAGAGCCCAGTACGATTTAAGGTCACCTGAGTGACCTAAAGAATTTAATTCCATATGAAAAGTCACATTACGTAGGATTTTATACCCACCTCTGTTACGAGAGCTAACCTTAGAAAAGAGAGTCAAGACACTATTAATGCATTTGTGAAGCTTCCATCTAAAACATTGTTCTTAATCTTCCCACTGCACAGCTCCAGCTTCCCAAACAGTGCCATGGAGTCTTCCCTCATTGCTCCAAATTATGATCCCAACCCGTATCACCTGCCTCCTCCTCTCTCCTACACATTTCATCTTCCCAGAAAATGACTTAATCCCTATGCTTTCTAACACTTCTTATCTGACATTTCTACCAAGGAAAGCACACCAAGCACCAATGCTGCACAGCTGTGTAATGCATTTTATCTAACTCTGAATGCAATTGTAAACCTAATATCACAGTGCAATGCCACGCAAAAATAGAAGTTCAGGTTTGAGATAGTCTGGTTTGTCAATATAACTTTTGTCTATTTAGTACATTTTGTCTATTCAGTGGCCTCTCTCAGGACTAATTAGTCCTCACACAGGTCTGCAGATGAATTGCTTCTAGTTCCAGAATTGTTGGCTTTATCTTCACATGTTCGTTGTACAATACAGAAATATTGTAAAATGGGAACAATACTGACCTTTGTAAGATGGCATAAGAAATAATCAATACAAATTCATGTTTAAAAATTTTGTTATACTACTGCTACTATGATTAGTGTTAAAGATTATTAAACTATCTTACAAGCACTTTCTTTGCTGAGCACCATCTGTTTGTCTTTGGATTGAGTGGGAAAAGACATTTATATTAACTCAGAGTGATTGCTTTTTATTTCCGGGTCTTTTGTCTTCTGGATTTTCTGGACTCATTTTTTCTTATTCCAACAGTGGCTAAAACTTCACAGAGAAGATACTTGCACTGTACCAAAACACGTCATTTGTATTAACTACCATCCATTAACCAGTTCCAAGAGGAGAATGTGACACCAATGGAGGGATACCATCACTAAAGGCTGCACAAAGGAACCCAGGATTGCTTAGTCACTGCATCTACTCCTTGATAAGAACAGCCACTGGTGCTGCAGAACATCAGTACTGAAGAGTTCAGAGACCACCCGCAGACATGCCATGAACTATATGTCCCAAAGTATCTCCTCAAAACAATTTAAGACAGATAGTACAAAATGAGAACTTACGCTGCAGTAAATTGACAGGAGAGATCAAGAATACTTCAGATGTCCTTTGCTCTTTCATCCTCACAGAATTCTTTGGGTGAAAATACCCACAGGATCCTCAGATAGACCTAACATTCATAAAGCCGTTACAACACCATCCATATGGTGTTAACATCTGCCACTTTTCAATATAATATTCATTATTTGCAGTGTCACATTGCTCACAGATAGCATGAATGACTACAAAATAATGATTTTGTGATAATTCTGCTTCTGTAAAAACAAAACAGTGATAAACTGCCATTAACTTTGGCATGTGAAGCCTTACGCAAAGCCTGCTGAAGTCAACGAATATATATGATACTGCCTTAGAACAAATTTAAGGACTGTATTTCTTAACATGACCATTTGCTTTAGGGTTTTTTTGATGTTTTAGTGCTAATACTTGTTATTACAATTAAAATTTCTGGCTTTAATGAATAGCTAGTAAATAAAATAGATTGTCAAAGTATTTTTAGAAGCAACTAATTTCTTCCTAGCAATACACAACAATAACTGTCAGAATTCTCTGGCATTTTTCAGCAACAAATATGTACTAATTTAACTCTTTATTTTGGAAGCCTAGTATTATATTAAGCTACATTTTTCTGCTCTGTTTGCACTACTAAAATGTAGAGTTAAACAGGATTGCAAAGCCTTCTGTTCATTTATTACATTTACTTATGTTACACATAAGTAAATGTGTGAAGACACACAAGTCTTTAAAAAAGCAAACTGTATAATGAAACTGTTCAGAAATAGAATGCATACCTGTACACGGTTTATGTACAGTTTATTAAGCTTTCAAATATAGAGAACTAAATAAAGCCATAAATCCAATTTTGTTTGGTATTTACATTTGAGTACAGAACTTTTTTTTCAATGTGGTCTGCAAGTGATTAGTCAGTGTTTTCCCCTACTGTTAAGTGTATTAACATTTCTCATTAGCAATCAGAAGCATAAAACAGATTTGTTCAGTCTGTATATAGAAGGGGCTAATAATATCATAGAAAACTAAGAGCACTAATTTTGCTGTCAATTCTATATCCTGGCTATTACCCCTTAAATAGGCTGGGCTTTTCTTATGTTAATTAATGGTGTTTCAAAAAACCTAAATTGTGGACAAAAATTTTATATTTTTCAAGAAGCAGCAATGCATTTTGACATTTGTTTCTAGAAAAAGACCAGGCTTATACCTAATTATGTATACAGGTGACCTCATTCATTAGAGCTGACCAGGTGATTTCAATTTACATGTGTGTGAGCAAAGCCACCCCTGTATGAAATTGTTCCATGGATTGGTGTCTCTCTAACGACTGTCTTCTCTGATATTAAAATAGCCACAGGTCTGGATTTTCAGTCTAGCTTTAAGAGTTTTAGAAGACACACACACACACACACATCACGACCTCCCGCCCCCAAAGAAGAGACAGTTTAGACAGTTTATACAAGCAAAAAGCAAAATCGCCAGGTACTTAAGCAAAAGGGCCGTTTCCAAATAATAAATTGCCTTTGTACAGAGATCTTTTGCAGCAGAGACATGCTGAACAGAGACATGGCTTTTTCATACTCCCACTCAGCCTGGCTATGCAAGAAAAACTCATAGAGAGCCTCTGTCACAGTGCTTTATTGTTTTGAGGACTGCAAAATGCTCTCTGTTACACTACTGACCATTGTGGTTCATAGCTGATGGAAGACGAGAAAAGGAAAAACAGAACCCTCAAATCCTCATCATCTCTCCTTCCAGGTACCAGAACTGTGCACTCAAACAAGTGAGCTAAAAACATCAGAGTTCCTTATCTGCATGTGCAGGAAAGTTATGCTCATTTAATTTATGGTAAATTCACATTTTATTTTCTTCACTTCTACAAGGAATGAAAAAAGGAGTAAAAGTTTTAATTTTTCCTTTCACTATATATAAGCATCTTCTTCTTAAAATACCTTCTTATTGCCTCAGCTTTTACTGACAATGAAGTAAATAAGATCTGCTATTACAGCCCTCTGGAAAATATTCATAAACAAATACAAAAATAAAATTGCATGACAAAAATTGCTTCCAAAATGAATGTGAGATATCAAGAACTTAAAGCCAGGAAAGGCAACATTAGTGTAAGAATTTCAACTTTTCTCATTGTATAAACTCAAAACCCCCAAATCTTTTAAATATTTTATTTAATAATCTATAATTAAATAATCTATTTAATATTTAATATAATTTATCTGTTTTTAATATTACAGCATCTGATCTGAAGAGTACTTAATATAATTAATACATTTAAGAACAAATTAAGAACATAGCATTGTTATTTTTTATCTTAAATATATTTCAACATAC
>VZSC01001930.1:113249-131676 GCA_013398225.1 Steatornis caripensis
CCCAGCCAGTCATGCCATCACAGAAGGCTATGAGATTGGTCAAGCAGGATTTCCCCTTGGTGAATCCATGTTGACTACTCCTGATAGACTTTTTCTCCTGCATGTGCTCTTAGATGACTTCCAGCATGAGCTGTTCCATCATCTTTCCAGGGATGGAGGTGAGACTGACTGGCCTGTAGTTTCCCAGGTCCTCCTTCTTGTCCTTTCTGAAGATTGGAGTGACACTGGTTTCCCTCCAATTCTCAGGCACCTCTCCTGTTCCCCACGACTCTTCAATGATGGAGAGTGGCTTAGCAATAACATCTGCCAGCTTCCTCAGCACTCGTGGGTGCAATACAACTTTCAATTTATACAACTTTACAATTAGAGCTACCTTACAACTAGAAGTACAAAATGAACACTCATATACAGAACTTGTACGACCAAGTCCAAAATTAGGTATAACATACAGTGTTTTATAGATTTTCAAAGAAACCTCTTGACAGTTTCAATTCATAGTATTTGTTATACCATGGATTTGTGTAATTATTTTTTTCTACCAAAGTGTAGAAATGCTCCTGAAAGCAAGGAATATTTTTAATTTTTTTTAAACTTTCCAGTACTTTTTTGAATTCTTATCTAATCACAAACTATCAAACTATCTGTTGTATAGAATTTATTCAATAACATAGGAAAAACCAGATGTAAATATTTCATCTTGGTTTATAGTAAGATCTGTTCAGTCGTTCTGAAACCATTCATGTAAATGTCTTAGATTTATTCACTAATTCCTGACAAAAAAATGGGTTTTGAGGCTGGAATCAAAATTCTGAACTCATGGTGTCATCTCCATTTTAGACAAAATGATAGTGGCTATTCCGATATGAGGGAGATCTGGGTTCCATTTTGTCCTTTCACTAAATGGCATCAAAATTTCATTTTCCGCAAAAATAGTTCCAAAGGCAACGTGCTCTGAGACGTGTCTCTCTTACATTGTTCAACCAGAACTGGTTATAAAATACCTAGTTAATTAGCTAATGAGTAAGACTGACCCTATCCTAGTTGTCAGGTATTTACCAAAGGTATAGGAGGCTTGTTTTCCCATCCATATAGAACATTCTTTTACACAGTGTGGAACACTGTAAAAAGAGAGATTTCTTACAGCACATGCGATTGGATAGTAAGGAACAGAAAAGAGAGAAAGATGTAGTTGAGTTACATGCACAGGGAGTAAGAAACAGAAATAAAACTTATTTTTTGTTTCAGAATGGTCTTAGGAGAAAAGAAAACAGACAAAATTCTTTGTTACTGGTTGGCATGTAAAGTAGAGAGGTTTCGGGTTTTTTAAACTGGAGGTCACAAAGTATGCTCAGAGGACTAAACAGTCTTTTAAAAAAAAAAAAACAGGCACATTTTTGCCATTTCCTTCAGTTCTAACATCTCACATAGGGCTCAGAAATATAACTGGTAAGCAGAAAGCTTTCTAAAGGATATAAACATTCTGGTAAGAAGAAGCCCAAAAGCTATTAAATATGAATAAGAGGATATGATAATAAGAAAAGAAAAACAGATTGAAATGTAAGACAGAATATTCTAAATAATGCTACAATCAGTTTAAATGCATTCACAGAGTGAAAGAAAACTGTATCACCAATAATACTGTAAGAACTGAAGACTGAAACATCCTAGTGCTCTTTTCTCATAACCCTCATCTTGCAATGGCAATTCTTCTGACTGATGAAGTTTTCATGAGCATCCCCCCAGAGCCTGGTCAATCTTATTTACAAATTGTCCAAAGGAAAGATAGGGAAACAATACAAGGCATGCTGACAGCCTAAAGACTAAAATGATCTGTCTCTGCAAATGGTCCCACTACAAGTTAAGGAGTTATTTTGCTTCCAGCTTAGTATCAAAAACCAAAACAGCAAAGCAAAGAGTTGACTAAGATGACAGTCAGGTGAGTATTGCCTACAGTTACTGTGTTTCTAGAAATGGCTAAGAATTGTAAATGAAACATCACAGAAAATATTTTTTCTTTTGACCTTACACATCAGGATAATTATTAGAACTGGAAAAATGAACACCAGGTATATCTAATTAAAAATTTAAATTACATTGCTTCTAACAACTGCATTTATAACCTGTTCCTCCAAAGAAGCTCTTTAAAAATTCTTTATAGGATTACTGTTGTAATATCTCATATTCTTTCAGTAAAACATTTTATGATGTGATGAACCACTGTTACATGTATGTTCTGTCATCTCACAAATAAGATGATGTGTGCAACTAAATGAAGTGTACTAGATTTTAATAACTCAAATAGACACGTACACAAACATGCATACATTATGTTTAATTTAGGTTCAAAAAAAGGGTTGGAAGAAATAGCTAATACCTGAAGCTGATTGTAGTGCAACGTATAGTGTTTCTAAGGATTCTGAGGGAAATATTCCCCAATTTTAGGAGAGTCTCTAACAAATTCTCATCTCCAGCATCATTACAGCATTGCTCTATGTCCTGCCTTCCTGTTTGCCAGATTGAGGCCTAAGAATTTAGGCTTTCAAATTTAGTAAATGTATTTTACATATTACAGAGGAGTTTTTTCCCTCTGTATTGTCAACAATTGCTAATTAGCTTTATACATAGTAAGCAAATAATGTGGGGGAAAAAGAGCAAATCCTCTGAAGAGCAGCCATTTGAATAAAAGATAGGCATGGGCATTGCTCAACACATGCCTATCCACATGAGGTCAGATGGTTCAGAATTTAAGTTAAAAATGAGATTAGCTGTTCATGTAATGTTTCTTGTTTTATTAACACATCCAATGCTGCATCTAACAACAGGGCTTAAAGACCCATCTGCAGTTTTATTCCATTAATATGCCCACTTCAAATTGTTTTATTTTCATATGAGTTTACTATTGACTTAGCAATCAGAATATTAACATAGTTAGTGACGTGTGAGACAGTATGTTTGGAGAGCAGGTCCACACTAAAACCTACTAAGTGGATTTAGCCCAGATAATTCATTTAAGCCTGAGAGAAAACACTGTATAGGCATTACTGTAGAGCTAGGTAACACTGTCATGAAGTTTAAGTTGGAAAAATATAACTATCTATCTCCAATAAGATTATTTTTAACTTCAGGTGGCATGGGATTTAGGGGCTTATTGTATCTAATACGTCACACAAGCACTACTAGAGAAAATTTGTTTCTTGCAAAAAAAACCCCAACTGTTTTTGAATGGAACTATAGGAGTTAATTTCATCTACAGCTTTCCAGGCATCACCTCACTTGATCTTTCTGCTATCAGATTTTTGGACATTATACAACGCATGTTGACATATTGTTAACGGTGAGATATAATTACAACGAGCTTCATGAAGTATGTTGTTTTGAAACTGGAAGGTAAAAAGACAATAATAGTTAACAAATAGAAGTTTGTAATATTAATTAACCCTATGCCACAGTCTGTTCCTGTGGGACAGATTGTGTCTTTGCCTTGGATAACTGTGCAAAAGCTGGAATTAGAAGCAGCAAAAAGAAAGGCAACATAAGGAGACCTTAACATTCTAAATCTGCTGGACAACTTAATTAGAACAAACAAGAAACTGTTTGAGACAGTACCGAGTATGACCCCCAGCAGCAGTGGACTAGCTCTACTACATCTTACTAATTACAGTCAGTTGAACTTGGCTATAAATTAGAAGGGAAAAACCAGATAATCTTCACAGATAAAAAGGTTCAAATTATCCTGGTTTGAAGAATGCCTTGGCAGATTTTGTTGTATTGTAATTAAGATGATGATGAAGAAAATAAAAAATTAGATAAAAGAGGGCTTTAATTTGACCTTCTCAGATATTTTTATCTGGAAGAGAGTTCTTCATCAGTGATAGGTCATCACAGGCTCATAATTACTTAATTTTCCCCAACATGGGACACTTTTAAGATTCAGCTGGCCAGAGTGCTGAGCCATCTTGTCCAGACCATGCTTTTGCGAAGGAAGTTTGGACCAGATGATCATTGAGGTCCCTTCCAACCTGGTATTGTATCATTCTACGATATAACACCTTTTTGAGATGTTCCCCCACAGGACGTGCAAGTGTCCATACACAGGAGATGGGAATCCTTTATTTACCAGCATTTGTTGATTATGCTTATTTCATTACATGCCAATATTTCCCCCTTTCTCTGTCACTGGAAGATCATGTGTTCTTTTGTTAATTAGTAAGGTATTGTTAACAGACAGTGTACTGTGAATATACATATAGTACACCTAAAAATATCCTCTAATAATAAAAGGTATTTTCTTTTTTTTTTTTGCATTCCTTTCATTTTGTATTTCACTTCTAGTAATTCCAAAATGTTTTATAATTGAAGACACAAGGCTTGAAGAGTCTACATAGACATCACAGTATGATCTTTTCATGACAGCTCTTAATAAATGGGATTTTTTGAATAAGAAAGCAATGTTGACAAATACGTGACCTACTTCAAATACCAGTTTTGCAAATGTCACACAAAGGAATATTCCTGCAGCAGAATAAATTTTGACTGTATCTAGGAATGCAACATGGCCAGGAATTTTAGACCAGACCTCTGAACCAAGTTTCTAATACTTTCTATCAGCCACAGTAATATCCTGAATATCTTGATTCTCTCAAAAGAGAAAGATAAAACTGTAAGCTGATCTTTAAGTGTAGGGCTGCTCTTGCTTCAGCAAAATCGGGCTTGTGAGACAAAACAATTTGATCAGATATTTACTTTAAAGAAAGATCTGAAGACAATTCTAGAAGAAACTTACGGTGTGACTCAAATATTAGTTTTTCATTGTAGAAGAGACAAAATTATAGTTCACATATTAAAGACTGAATTCTTGAATTGTACATTCTGGATTGTTCTAAAGAACAATGCAGCCTTCTTAGGTGAATGAAATAATGTTACTCACAGTCAGAAAACAAGACATGTAAAAAGAGTAAGAGTTACATTAGGGTCCTACAGTGGAGACAGAATTTGTACTTAAGATAAAAACTCAGCAAATACATTCAGGTACCACAAGAAGATGAAAGAAAAATGGTATGCTCTTTTACAATGAATGGTATACAGAATTTATTGAAAATTAAAAGATTTTCATGGACTGAAAATAAAGATTGCAATAAGATTACCTACAGACAACTGCTGACATTTTTGCTGCACACATGCATCTGAGTACAGATCTATTGTCTGATCTGAAACAGAACTGTCTTTTTAATTTCACAGCCCAATTATACTCAGTACAAGAAGACATAATGAAGTTAATATGGGTTAGAGAAAGACCCATTATTCTGACTGATGAAGCAGAAATGAAAAATAAAATAACCCAGAGTGACACTTTCAGCTGCAAGTGTTCATTGTGCCAAGCTGATGTTACCAAGATGGCACAATTTTGCTGCCTTCAATACTTCAGATTTACAGTTTCAAAAGAACTTCAGAGATGTATATAACAAGGCATAGAGCTACGATATTAAAGAGGCATCTCCTTGAAAGCCCAGACTGCCCTCTTCTGGAGTGAATAATCTTGCACATCTAGTGGTCTTTGTTCACGGTCAAAGTTGTATGAGGAACATCTCACAAACAAAACCCTCACCTGATTACCAGGTCTTTAATTTTTCATTTGCGTTGTCATACAAAACACCTACTAAATACATATTCAGACGATCAAGAAAATTAGCGTCTTGCCATGACAGAGCTGCATACAGTAATGACTTCCCTGTGCAATGGAGTGGACTCACTTTTAGTGTAAAGTTTATGGTAGTAGCTGACGTTATTTGGATCCACTGACCTCCAACCTGAAGTGAAATGCAATGCTATAAATGCATGATCATTCACTCTGAATTCGAGAACACTTCTATGAAGTCAACATTCTTGCTGCAAATAAAGCTGTGAAAATAGGCCATGCCAAAGCTGCATTCATAGTCTGCCCTGGTGTATACTGGAGTGCGAAATGTCTCCATCAACTTGTTGCAGGTTCTTCACCAGTTAAAGTTCAAAACAAATAACAGAATCTTTATCCTTACATTTTAGTTGCAGGCAACTTGATATTAAGGTATCCATCCACACAGGCAACATACATGGTTTTGTTTACACTACAAGGCCATTTGATCCCAAAGCTAAAGCACATACTTACCATTATATATGGACTGCTCTCCAGCTAATTAATCAGAAAATGTTGTCATATGCTGTCAGTTGGATAATATAGTACTGTGGTAGAGTTCAGTGGTTTCATGGTTCATAGAAATACACTTCTTGAAAATTGGGATCCCTGTTTCAAATCAGGGAATTAGCAAACACTAAGAGTAAAACTGCTATCCCCAATATAAAAAGAAATTTTGTCTAATCCACCAAAAGTTACTAAAGATTGATTCTTCTTTGGTAACAGACTATTGAGGTAGAGGTAAAATGATGAAGATTTTAGAATTAAAATTACTATTTTGTTGTATTCATCTCCCGCTCTCATCCAAATGATAATGAATCATTGCAAGTTTCCCGAAGAAAACATAAAAAGCACTGAAATTGAGTAGGGAAATACTAATGCCTTATTTAGATGGCAGTTCCTGATTTAGAAGTCCAGTAAAAAGCAGTCTGATTATTTCAAAGAAGGCAACAGAAAACTACTAGCTGCAGTTACTATGAAAATGGGTTCCTTCCGTATATTGTTTCTTTCTGGTCAGCCAGAAGACCCTTGTCCTCAATAAGCATGAAAAATAATTTGTTGCTTTTTGCTGATGATGCTTTTTAAACGAGAGACATAAATGCCCAAGAACATAACATGGAAGGAAACACTCAAATGTGCACAAATCCTCAATTGTTATTGAACTAAACGTTATTTTAAGGTTTGGATCTTCCATGAATTTTCAGAAAAGTTGGCAGTTCAGAGGATTATAGTCAAAACATATGATTGTAATTGTTGTCACTGTAGATCTGAAGAAGGAACAAGGAACATTTCAGTGTAACAACAGACAGCTAAAGCAGAGAAAAAGCAGTAGGAAAACACTACTTCTGCTACTCCTTCCTGACCATTATAATTCAAAGTTCAGCATTTAACAACCTACGTTAAGAGACAAGCCTCAGAGACTTTTCCAAGAGAGACAATTTTTGATGTGTTCTTACTTGGATTTTGCTATTCTCTTTACCCATTAGTACTCCTTGCCTCTTGCAGAATTACAGTGCATCATCTATCATTAAGGATTCGAATGGAGCAAAATGAAATGTTTTTTTCATCCAGAGTAAGATTGTGTCTCCTATATATTACTTAAAATAGTTCTAGGATAGAAACTATCTAAGAAGGAGGAGGGAGGGAGGATTGCACTTTTACTATAACTATTTCATTTACTGATGGTAAATTAATGAATTACTTATGATAAACTGTACTCTTGAAAAACTTGTAGAACATATCCAGAACTTCAGAATCAGTCGTTTTGCCTTTGTTATTTTTTCTTAGCTTTCTAGGCACAGACAAGAGGAAATTTAGCTTCCACTCAATCAATAAAGCAAATCATCCACAAATTAGAAATGTACAGTTCTAATAAGCATGAGATTATAGTTCCAATTTCAGATCAAATGAAATGCAGTGATTAAAAGTTACTGAGTACATTGTAATTGTAACCAAAAAAGATAAAAGTAAAGCAAATCCAGATGTTACGAAGAACTTAAATAGAACTGTGCAACAGCAGAAATCTGAAGTTCGTTATCTAATTCCAATGAATGTTCTTTCTGCTTTCTTATTTTTGCTTTTAAACATCAAGACATATCGCTCAATTACTCAGAATAAAATTGAGATCACTGAAGAGAATTTACAGCAGAAAAAATAATAAGAACAAAAAACACCCCAAACCCTAAAGAATCAAATTACCCCAGACCTAGGAATAAATGATACCATTCAAATGCATTATTTCCAGTTAGGCTTGAGAAGATTTGCTATATCCATTAATATAAACACATTCTTCTAGTTTCAAAGACAATGACACAGTGAGTCCAAGAAAAACAATATGAGTAATTTCTGATATTTTTAACTCTTTCTTCATCATAACAGATAGAATTTCTAATTCTTAACTGATTTCCTGACAGTTCTTTAACAATATAGTATTCCTTTAACCTCACTCAGAACTTTAATTTTTTTTTTATCATTTAAAAGCAACAGTTGTCAGAATTTTCAAACCCTACCAACTAGAAATGTACCGGATTGTACATTTGCTACAGATTGTATGATGCTACAGAAGCCAATTTATAAGTTTGTACTGAATTTCAACAATGGTGTTGGTTTTTATTTTGTTGTAACCTACTTCTATTTAGATCTTAAATACACTATCCCTTTAAAAGTTATAACTCCACCTGCAGATCACATAAACTATCAAAGACATTTGTTTCAATATTCAATACATCAGCTTTTCCAAATACTGTTTTGCTACGAGTTTAGCCTAAATAAAGCAACTTGCATATGCAATTAGGAGTGACAGAAGTAGCTAAATGCATGGTTTACTGACATTTTATTGCTCCTGAAGTTTTGTTCTGTGAAGAAGAAAATATTTTAACCCTTTTTAAAGCATTGTCGTTATGTAAACCTCTATATACAGATAAAACCTTCACATTTACAATCACACTGTCACTCTATTCTTATCACACTATCACTCAATTCTTATCATCAGAGCAAATATATTAAACCTTTGCTTTAATGAATCCCACTACTACTGCAGAAACAATGTCAGGTTACTTAGAGATCTTCCCTTCCTCATCTTTACTGATAGTTACATAATCATTTCTAATTACATTTTTCCATCTTAAAATTCATATTAGAGTATGCTGACTATACAATGATGAAAGTAGATGTGTACCTGAAACATCGTAATTTCAAAAACTACAATACCTAAATTCTAGGCGTTTCTGTAAAACAAAGTTTGGTTTATTCAAAATATAACATTCAGGAAAAGGTATATTTTAACCATATTGGTCATGGAACAGGAGAGCCCTTTGCTGAGCAGCAGAAAAAAAAATCAGGAATAATTTTGTGTATTTATGATAAATGTATTCCACTACCAAAGACAACAGCAATTTCAGCTTAAACCCACAGACCTATAGTTTTATAAAGCTTTATTGATGGGCAAAGTAAGCTTTTTTTTCTGTACCTGGAAGTTTTCTCTCTTCAACACTGTGTTCCAGAGATCCAAAGGAATAATTAGCTGGACTGACTGCAGGAGTGGAAATAAAACTTGTACAGCCAATGGATGAGTTGATTTCAAAATAACTGTGATTCATTCGGTGAAATTCCAGAGAAGATACTATTGATGTGCGCTGCTTGGGCTACGAGAAAAACAGAAGTTTGGAGTGAAAAATAGGATAATTTTTGTATACTTTTCATTACTTGACATTTAATAAATTTACCTAAAATTTATCTCTTTTTACTGTTTCTATTTGGCTCAAACGTTATACTAGTAAAAATCATTTCATATGACAAACCGTGGTGATGCAGAGATAATTTTCTTCCAAAATTTGGATTAATCTTTATTAGAAAAAATGCATGTCTTCATTCTAATCAATTTAATTCAAAATAAAATGAGGTTTTATAGCCTCACATATAATAATTGCAATCATCTTTTAATAAGAAAGGGAGCTCTTCACCAGCTGCATTGCTGGGCACATCTTGCAAAACAATTAGACTGCTGATGCCTGTATAATGAAATTTACAAAATAATAGCAAGCACTCATCACTCGAAAGCAACCCTTGGCTGTTTATTTAATTTATGAAGGGCTGCCTTAAATATTCAAAGACTGAAATGCCTAAAGGCTTAGAAGAAAAGTGTCAGCTTAAAAGATATGTGAAAATCAAGCTTCCTTCATGAATTTTCACAGAATAGTGAAAAACTTGATACTAGTTTGTATCAAACATTCACTTTTGAAGTGAACCTCTGCAGGTGACCCCACTTAATGGCTGTGCTTTAGATTGCAGAGCAGCTTCAGAGCATGAGAAACTCATCCCTTTTGGGTGGATCTACACCATAAAGCACGTTACAGGACTGTACAAAATGTGCTCCAACTCCTTATGGCCTTTTGACCATAGGACCACATTAAAGCTAGTCCAAGTTAAAACCAATGAAATCTGTATAGTGTGATCCTCAGGTCAGCAACAACTTTTTCACTACACATCTATTCCCATTGCACTGCTTTACTTATTAATATAGACACAACCTTAGTGCTCAATGTCATGGACTATAAGCCACAGACCACTGGTAGTTTGCAATGTCATACTAAACAGTCTGTTGCAATGCTCATCTGGTTCCATACTCAAAACATGCTAACCCCACAATGCTCCTTGCTGCTTCAAGACCAATGTCCTGAAACATTAAATGCCTCCTCCAAAACAGAGGAGACTGCATTCAGGTGTATAGCTGTCTGTATCTTTGTTTCACAACAGTGAAAACATCTCAGGAACCGAGCTGGGAAAAGTAGACAGAAAAAGAGAGTAAAGGGTGCTTTAACTCTTCTTGTTTTAGCATGTCAGGCTTAACAGGTCAGAATATTTGTAAAGGTCAAGAATTTGCTGCTTATTAGTGTCAAGACCAAATTATTGCCCTGGAAGCAAGAAGATCTTCCTTGGACCAGCAAGCTATTCACCATCCCTTACTTAGAACTACCCGTTAAAATACAGTCTATCCCTGTGGAGTTATCTTCAATTTTGTTTGTGGTCTATTTCAACTTTAGCTTATGAGTCTTGCAATGTTTGTGTTACAAATACAGAAACAGACACTAAAAATTCACTATTTCTATTGGAATGCCAGACAAAAAAAAATTAAATACACTTGGGTTTGTATAATGTTGATTGTTTGTTAAAGTTGTATTGGGCACCATGTGAATTAACTGTGTCCTGTTAAAACAGAAAAATTGCAAAGGGTAAATTTGGGCATTCATCTGGAATTCATCTATGACAACTATCTATTGAGGGGATTTACTTTCTTTAATAATTAAAAACAGCTTCTGCCTTGAAAGGCTGACTCCTAGGGCTAGTAGTTTCATGGGAGAGTTCAACGAACAGGGACAGACTCAGACATCAAAGAGTCTGGTTAAAAGTCATTGTTTGGGACCTAAGCCAAAATAATTCCCTGGTCAGACCAAAAATACTCACGTGTATTAATTAAACCTAAGCTGCATACTTTTGCTAGACAACAAATTCATCAATGACCTTATTATTTCTAAAACTGAAAAAGATCTCCAGTCATTTAGGAACATGTTCCTGGCCCTTTCCCAAGCAATGTTGTCTTTGTGGTTTTGCAGGACTTCAGCTTCTGAGTTGAAAAGGTGACACTTCAAGTAACATGATGTGCAAGATCTCTGGTTATTCTTAAACTGAGACAGTTCCTACCTAAAAGGGAAGCTTGTGATGGTCCAGCTCTGTCTTCCCAAGCAGCTTCAAAAGGAACTGCTCTGGCCTTTGTCCCATCAGGTCTCAAGCTACTGTGCGCCTCTTTCTTGGAGTCACGATAGCAGCATCTGACGCATCATACGGCCTCTTACTAATTTAAGGCTGATCAGCTGTTTCACTACACCTCAGTGTAGCATTACAAGCTATTCTAACATCTTTAAAAAGTTTCCCAAAAAACGCTTGCAAGGTCTTGCGAGATAGGGGGTGAGGGGTGGGGAACAAACCAAAAAAACCCTCAAACTTTTCTGAAGCTTCTTTTACAGATCAGTTTAGTTTGGAAATGCTCACAGATTCTAAAAATCTGTCTGTCAATAAATAGCTATGATTTGCTCTGGAGACAAGGCTTAGTGATATAAAATAAGTCTAGAGCGACTTTCAAAGATGATTATGGAAGCTAGTAATATGTTTTAGTTTTTCATCCTAACATGCAACCATCCACAAAATACATCCTATATTATTTTGGGCTTTGACATCATTATTATTATCAATTCAGAGAAATGTATTTCAGTTTAATATGGCTTTCCAATCTAAGGATGTTGTACAGAACCTCATGCAGCCTGTAGTGTTCTACAATGTAATGCTTCTGCTATATTGTTTGGAGTTAACAAGGTCCATCTATCAGCATGTGCCAATAATTTTTCTACATAATTACAGAGGAATCTAGCATCTGACCTTTTGTAGCTAACTAGAGGAGCCTTTTGCAACTTTGCTGAGTCCTGTAAAATGTTACGTTGTTAAAGTATGCTAATTGTTCATTAATATATGCCAAGAGAGATGCAGCAAACCAGTTTGTGTTGACCACATTGCTCTGCCTGTGTCTCTCTAAAGCACAGTTTGCACAAAGACCGTAGAAAAATTTGATTTTAAAATTCAGTTTCAGATTTAGGTAACTAAATTTACAGCATAGCTATTTACATCTATACTGGGTATCTAAGCTCCCATTACAGTCAATTGAGATCTAGTCAATACAATCAATAGAGTCCAGAGAGCATTTCACCTCACCCTAGTCACCTCAGTATTAGTTCACTTGCCTTAATACGTGTATCTACCATCACTGGAGGTTCCCTGGGACATCCCACCTGGCCTTCAGCTGCCGTCCAGAAGAGTGCAGTTCTCCCCTATGTAGGGCCTGTATCATACCTGACAGCCTCCACGTGCATGTCAAAGACACCTTTATGGCATCTCAAATGACATTAGTTGCCTATTTTTAGGCCATTGAATTGAATCCTACATCTCTCCTGAGCGTTATGGGAGATTAGATATCCAAGTCAGAGGTTCTTATATACAGACAAGAAAGCATAGGTGTTTTAGTTCCAGATGGGATCCCACCCCTAAGCTCACACGTAGACACTCTGGATACCTTACTTCATTCGTTACAATCTGGAGTCAAATTTCAGCCTTACCGGCAGAATTTGTAGCCAGAAATTAACAAGTTAGTTACTGGAATATTGTACCTTGTTTTCCTGGATTGCATGTGCCAAGGCCATTTCTAATTTACATTTACTAATTACCTCTTGAGATAGGCCCTGAATAATTCTAAGAGGATTATTTACTATATGGAATACCATAATGTCCAGCAAACATAGTCAGGGGTGAAGGTTTTATAGCTGTGGAGATTGTACAAACACAAAACTCTGTCCCAAAGAGATGATGCTTCCTTCGCTCTTTGTACCAAAGCCAGCTTTGTCAGTCATTACGTCTGCCTCATACTAGTCAGAAGGTCTGCATGTACTTAGGTAACGCTTGTGAAATTGTAGCATACTTCTGGCTTAACTTCACCTCAGTACGTATGCTACATAATGACATGCAGATTTGTGCTTAAGTCGATTTTCTTTCTTCATTACATTCATGTATTTAATTTACTTGTTATGTGTAAATCTCTTTAATGACTGATTTTGTTTACTTTAAAATGTTTCTTCATGACTATTGTTTCAATCGTCATAATACTGACCTAGAAAACCCTAGACTATCCTAAACTGGCATACCAAATCAGGCTAATGAATAAATCATATCATCAATGCAAAAGGAAAAATAAAGCAATAAGAATCTTTAAAGATATTGCAATAACAAGGTTTAAATAACTTTCAAATCAGGTCTAATAAGAATATTTTCATGTTAAGGCAGCAGTGTACATACATCAATGAAAGACACCACTTTGAACACTGCAAAACAGGAAAGGCATCAAAATACACATACTGAATTGCCTTTCTATCAAAAAGACAAGTAAGGACTGACTTAATGCTCCCATGAATGGAAGTTGCATGCAGAGCCTGTACTGCTACCATGATTCGCATGTAACACTATGAGCATGCAAGGGATCATTCAAATATTTCTCACAACTTTTAGCAGAGGGAGTAGGGCAAAATTCCTTTCTCAATTTAATACAAAAATATTTCTCTAACTTTGAAGTACTCTGTAATACAAGTTGTGACTCCAGCTTCTCTTATCCTTGGGATTTGTGTGCATAGAACCATCACAGTCTTTAAAGAATTCTCACAAACTCCTCTGCACTATGGCAGAGCTATTAGCCCCATTTTACAGATGCTGAACAAGGGTATAGAGCTCTCCCAAGGGACAGATGTGTGACTCATTAAATCACTGAGAACCAATGAACCTAGCGGAAATTTTGCAGGGTTCCTGCCAAATTCCAGCTGCCCTACATAATGTAGAAACTCATTTCAGTTGGTACATACCATGCAGAAAATGTATGATACAATAGAGAACTGAACCCGCATTCTCAAGTTCTAGCTAGCATATAAATTACAGACTTATCAAAGGAAGTAACAGGCTGTAGCCCCTTCCTCAGGTTCATCTTGCATACATAACACAGTATGAGTGCAGTCAAGTGGCGGCATAAATCCCTCATTTTGGTACCTGCCCAGAGAATGGCATTCTTCTCATTCTCTGATGAACTCACTCCTGCTTCAGAAATTTTACTTTCTCCAGCTTCCTTCTTTCTTAAGACCCTATTCTCTTTCCATGCTCATCTTTCCTTTCACTCCTTTCTTTTTCTCAGTTTTCTCCTGTCTATCATTATATTCCCTCCAAAGCTACTTATTTTACTCTAAAACACCCTTCACAGTATCCTAGCTGATTGCAGTTCTACTTGGTCTTCCAAAACTTGCTTTCTCTGTGGTTTTGTCATGAAGGTTTCTCAAATGAACTCCCTCACGGTTCTATCTCCCACTGACTTTATCAGTCACTACATACCTCTCATTGTTTTTCAATGCATCCAATTTTAACTTCTGCCCTCCTTTTCAAACACAACTTTCACATCACTTTTATGGTTGCTTAGTCTCTGTCCTACGCCTCAACATCCCAGCATACCATCTCTATTTCTGTATTTGTTTCTTCTGTTCATGTACACTTACATAAAATCCCATAATGTTAATAATTTTGTTGGTAAAATCTAGCCTGTGAGAAGACAAGCTTCTTCAGTTACTCCTGTCCCCTACACCCCAGTTTTGATTTGCAGAAATCAGCAGGCTTGATACATTCTCATCAGTCAATGCTGCTGCCAAGAGTTATTTGATTTATAGGATCTGAACTAAGATGATCAAATAGCTTTGAAATTGCAAAAACTGGAGGTTACAATGGATCTGGGTTTGATTCATCTCTGTCACCTAGAAGTGAAAGATTACAATGAACAATTACTAGACTCCTGAACCAATTATTCTGTCAAGCCTCAAAATACCATGTTAAACAAGCTGAAGATACACTGTCGTTTAAATAAGGTAATCTAATTTTCTCTTTCTTCATTTCATAGAACCTTATTTTACATTATAACTACAATTAAAAATTATAAATAGGCAGTTTCAGCACCCATCTTGACATTCTTGTTTTTACTTCTCAACATCTTAATTTAGTTTTAAACCTGAAGGCAGAAATTAGGCAGTGGCTAGCAACAAATACATCGCAAGCAGCCACAACAGGAAGCTTACAAGATCATGGGAACTTAAAAAAAAAAGAAAAAGAGAAAAAACCCCATAAATAAATTGTTTCATACATTGTTTCACTGTTATTTAACTGTATCCTTGCATTACTAAAAGCACAATAATTTTAAAACTAAATTCATTTTAAATGCCATGATAGTGCCAAAGTCCTAGGAATTTCTGTTTGACTGATTTTTTAATTTAGAGAAAGATGCCTCTTGCATCCTGTGTGAGCAGCAAGTGCATACTTCTTTACAGTAATCTCATGGCCCATCAGCATATTTTCATCATTTCACTGTTAGTGACACACTCAAGGATGGCACAGACACATAGCTCCTTCCTGTAGCCTGTGGTTGGAAAGTCATGCAATGGGTATCTAGGCACCATGTATCCATAATACTTTCTGTTCCTGTGGCTCTGTTCTCCTCTGTGCATGTTATACTAGGTCCTCCTTAAGGAGTTCTCCATTGGACTAAGCAACTAAAGGTTAGGGCATTGCTGCCCCCTTCCATCTTCCACCTCTGGTCTTATATCAGATGACAAATCAGACTGGGAACAAATAAGGAAAAGAATGGATGTTTGTGGGAAGACAACAGACATGTTGTGAGCAATCCAGACCTGATTGACTTAGAGGCCAAGTGGCTCTAAGTCGGATGTAAACACGGAAGTGGAGAGGGCTGCTGCATGCGCATGTACTGTGCATGCTCAACATTAAGCAACCAAATAAGAGACACATGTGTGCACAGCTGTTTGTAGTTAATGAGCTTGCGCGATTGGGTGGAACGATGTATATAAGCCTAGCTATTCAGGAATAAAGTTGGCATTTGCTTGATCACATTGGTCATGTAGCATGCCCGGGAACCCGCGCGCAACAGATGTTCTCCCAGTTTCCATTTTCCTTGGCTTCTACTTTCATTTTAATTGCAACCATATTGCACCTGTGGATTGTGAGGCACAGCAGTCCTGAAGGCTAAAAATTGTAACACCTTTGTAGTTGTTTCTCTCTTTGAGAGATACGACCAGATTTTGAAGATACATCATTATTCCTATCCTTGGAAAAAAATTGCTTGAAATGAGTTCCAAATTGTGAGAGAGAAATTTGATGAATAAAAGGAATGTCTTATTCCTCAACTATAAAAAGTTTCCAACTTTCAAAGATTAAAAAAAAAAGTGTTATTTTCACTCAAATAGTTGGAAAGTGCATGCAAGGCCATTTTCTTCAAAAAAACCCCAGCTTCCAGACATTAGCAACATCCCATTTTGACCTACAGATTAGGGAAATTGCTTGTATCATTACACTTGTGTATTACAAACTTTGAAAGTTCAAGGTGATAGCATGCATGTGTGAAAATGCGGTGTGTTTTCAGATGATGATAAAGGATTAATTAACAACTAAGGTGCTAACCCCATGCACCAGTACAGGTTGGGGGTTGACCTGCTGGAGAGAAGCTCTGTGGAGAAGGACCTGGGAGTGATGGTGGACAACAGGCTCACCATGAGCCAGCAGTGTGGCTTTGTGGCCAAGAAGGCAACAGCATCCTAGGGTGCGTTAAGAAGAGTGTGGCCAGCAGGTCGAGGGAGGTGATCCTCCCCCTCTACTCCACCCTGGTGAGGCCACATCTGGAGTACTGTGTCCAGTTGTGGGCTCCCCAGTTCAAGAGAGACAGGGAACTACTGGAGAGAGTGCAGTGGAGGGCTAGGAAGGTGATGAGGGCGCTAGAGCATCTCTTTTATGAGGAAAGCCTGAGAAACCTGTGTCTGCTTAGCCTGGAGAAGAGAAGACTGAGAAGGGATCTGATCAATGCTTGTAAATATCTAAAGGGTGGATGTCAAGAGGACGGGGTCAGACTCTTCTCAGTGGTGCCCAGCGACAGGACAAGGGGCAATGGGCACAAACTGGAGCACAGGCAGTTCCACCTGAACATGAGGAAGAACTTCTTTACTGTGAAGGTAACAGAGCACTGGCACAGGGAGGCTGTGGAGTCTCCTTCTCTGGAGGTATTGAAAACCCACAACCTGCTTTAGGGGCACGTGCTTTAGCAGGGGGGTTGGACTACATGATCTCCAGAGGTCCCTTCCAATCCCTACCATTCTGTGATTCTGTGCTCAAAACTGCTCAGTACTACACAGAAACAAAGGAAAATGCTATGAATCTGATGAGATACCCATCAAATCACTACAAGCAAGGCATTAATCTTCCAGATTCTAAGTGTGTTACCATTTCCAAGCATTGGGCAGGGCAATTGGCATGGATTGGTTCACACCCCTACTATTAAACTTCAACAGCTTTCAGAGCGGGGTCTTCAAAGCTGAATTACCTACCAGAAATGGTCCTTGGCCCATTCAAGTTCCAAATCAGGCTTGACAGCATATACTTTTGGAGAGAATTGTACAGGACCAAAACTATACCCAGGACTGTGTTAACAATTGAACAGTACGGGTCACAACCTTCCAGTGCTCAGAAGCTGATTTCACTAGTGTAGACGTACATACCTTTCAGTATCTGAACTGTGTTTATGATCAGTATTTCACCAATTTGGTGTATTACAAGTTCAGCTATGACAAATGTTCTATTCTTCTGTATGATTTAAGTTCATATTGAATCAGGAAACACAACCTGGAGAATCCCTCCAGGTAAGCAACCAACTTCAACCATGAAAACGTAGGAGTTAGGAGTAGGAGTAATATTCTAAAAATATTACACTCCTGACAATAGAGAGTGTTCTTCTGCTTTAATTTATACTTGTGCTTTAGTATCCTGTTGAACTGCAATTAAACGAACTCACAGATACTGTTTGCTATTTTCATTAGTACTGTGTATTGGGTAGATGTGTTTATGTTTTCATATTATCTCAGCTCTGATTAAAATAATCTAAATAGAATTATGTTTTATAGTTCCTTGTCAAAGGAGATATTTTACAATGCATCTCTTTAACAATATTTTGGTTAATGTTGTTATTAAGTAGTCACAAGGTATCCATTATGCTCTAAGGAATTTTTTTTAAAATATCCTCCTCTGGAGTTGTTACACGTCTTCTACCCATTAACCCTGCTGTAATATGGG
>VZSC01001930.1:131834-159359 GCA_013398225.1 Steatornis caripensis
ACCATAACCTTTTTTTGTAATTGGGACTCAGTATTTCAGAATAACAGAATTTGAAGTCTGTCCTATTTTCAGTCACGCATAGATGAATTTCTAACCACAGCAATATCTTTTACTTCTTTGTTTTCCTTTTTTTTAAGCGGCTATTTAGGAGCTTAATTTATTTGTTTGTTTCTTTGTTTATTCATTTTGACATCATTAGAATGAGAAGATATCAAACTGTGTGCAGCAGATTTGCACAGACACCTTAAAGGTTTACATACAAAAATATATATAGGGAGAATTTCCTGAAATACATCTCCATACCTAGAATCAATGTCACTGACTGCTGCCAAGTACCTTAAAGCGCTTGCAGCCCTAACAGATGTGCAGCCTTGGAAACACTACATAACGCAGGATAAATCACCAAACCAGGCACACTAATGAGGGCTAAATTTGCCCATCTGTGGACTGTAGAATACACCTTTATTTTAGTGGGTTTTGGGAATGCTCAACACCTTTCAGAACTTCATAAAATCACATACACAGGGGTGTCTTTTACCTAGGACATGATGGGTTTGATCTGCCACAAAATCATAACTCTCAGTAAAGTCCTTTTAAAGTCTTATTTGCCTCTTGTGTTGAGCATGGACCCTGCACATGATTGTACAAAGTCCAGCACCAAAACATACCAGAAAAGAAGTGTGCACCCAAAAAGGAAGCGTAGTGTGTCTACACAGTATTTCTCCATCGTGATTTTCCTGGTTATTCCCTGCCTGGGAATGTTGTATGTTGTATGTTGTAACTTGGGCTGAGCAAAGAAAACAGTTCATAGGAGAAAGAAAGTCTTTACACCCTAGCTGTCCTGTGATCTCATTCAGAAAGTGAGTGGTGAGAATATATTGCATAACTGTGTTCGCCAGCCTTCCTTTTTACAATAAAATGAAAGAAAGCAGATTTTTTGTGTTGCGAAATAAGTTATGTAGGTGCATCACGGAGTTCTCATGTATTTGTGCACTGGTGCAACAGCCTGCAGTGGGCATTTCAGTAAGTTTGCAGAGACAGGCATGTGCCAACTCAAGCTAAGCGTGACGAGGGATGCATTTCGTTCGGGAAAAACTAAGGGTACTGCACTAGGGTGTTGGCATAGGGGAGGAACTAGGGTTATTTCACCATAGGGAAACAGTGACACAAAGGCACTTGAAAATCCTGTTTATGGAACAATTAGTTCTGAAAACTTATTTTGTGAATTTCCAGAGGTGCCTCTAGGATGATTTTTGTTTGGTTGGTTTTGTTCAAAGTAATTCCTGCACCTAACTGCAAAAAGGATGAGATACAATTTCCTCAAATGCAAATTACTGTTACTTTTTAGGTCAACTAGAGAAACTCTGGAGGATATAACTCCTATGGTTGGTTGATCCATTCGTGTCCAGGCTGCTATAAGCGTGGAATGTCATGGCCCCGTCTTTCCCTGTGCCTAGATGAACTACATCTACCTAGTTATGCCAGCCTCACTGCACGTGCACAAAACAGCTGACCGTTAGGCAAGGCACACCTGATAGCCCAAACAAGTGGGATAGTTCTATCAGAGGCTACAGATGTCCTGCAGGATTCTACTACTGCTTGCAGAAAAATGAGACAATTTCTTATGTCCTCTAACATTTAAATTATTATTTTCTGTTATATTGCTAGATGTCTTAACCAGAGGAATGGTGAACCATAGATTTTGGTTTTGTAATTTTGTTTAAAGAGGTTAAAAAAGATAAACAGAAAAAATGATAACTAATGTAAAGACAGCACATCCAAACCAACAAGGAAAAAAAAAAAGTACTATAATGAGTAGATTATTGCAGATCTTAGCAATAAAACCGGCAGGAAAGAGATGATGAAATTTCATTATGTCAGAAACACTGGAACTATCTATTGCTTTGTCTTTCTAGCAGAAGCCCCCTTTATATCACTTAAACAACACCCTTAGGGAGTTTGGTTATTCACATAAAATGGGAAAAATACTAACTCATGATAGATAAAATCCAAGTCACTTTTAAATAACCCACCATTAGGCATCAAAAGCTGTACCTACAGTTAGCCATTTGAAACATATCTCAGAAAGGCAAGAAGAGAATTTGCAAATGCTGGATTACATTTAATAAAGAACTTAAAATGTGAGAAGTCAGAATTCAGTTTTATGAGAATGGGCCAATGACCCACAAGTGAATAGCATGAGCAAAAGAAACAGTCTCTTAGGAAAAAAGGTGCTCTTTCTCCCTCTAGGTATGTAGTTTAATTGTTCAAATTGAGCTGAACAAATACATACGTAAGGAGAGTCTTTTTAAATTGAGGGGCTGATACAAAAAATACATAAAGCATCACATGCAGCTCAGTTTTGTTCAGGCTTCATCCGGACTGAGAGCTGGAGGAATTGTGGCAGAACAAGTGCAATTTTACTATCACTTTATAAAATTCCAGTCTGATACGGTAAGTTACATTTTATTATACGTACTAACGTAACTAAGTTAAAACCTGAAAGACAGTTTAAAATTTTGGAAGACTTCTGTTAACTCAGTAACCTACTCGATCTCCTACCACATCTTGCTTTTTCTCCTATGTGCTGTTAGTATATTTCACAGAGATTATATCTTTAACTTGAAACTGTATTACTTCCTCAAAGTCTTTGTTAATTAGCAATTCACAAGTTCAAAAATTGCTGACTTGTCTGGACAATCTGGAAAAAAATGGTCAAGTGATTCAGACCCTGAACTAAATTCTGTTTGTTTCTTACTCTGCATATATGTAACTTTTCAACAAATCCTCTTTTTCAGAGACTGACCCTTAGAAAATTTGAAAACAAGACAAGTATTTGCAAAATGCCAGATCACAGGTACAAGCCATAGCTAAGGTGCACAGGCGAAAGAGCACACAGATCCCTGAATTACTGTGAAGGGTGCTAGCATCAGGACTGGAAGTGGTAGAGGTGGGTGGCACTGTGGCACTGAACTTAATACTGCTTCTGAGATCTGCATTAGTATCTCTCCAGAGTGCTGCACTGTGCCAAGGAAATACAACATTTCAGTTTAAAAAGACTTCATCTTTAGTAGTAGTACACAGAACTGAATAGTTGAGACATATCCAAAGAGAGTTTTAGACTGATTTTAGAGAGCAAGGGGATTTCATAAGGGACCAGTGGTAGGGTCACAACAAACTGCAGGTTTCTCACCTCAAAATTCATCATAATTAATTGAAGAGAGGATAAATTTCCAGAAAAGTGAGTGAATGGTTGGGGGAAAATAGAAATTCCCAGCCACGTTTTGTGATGGCATGCTTTTAATGTAAGAAGGGGAATAATTAGGGCCAGGTTAAGAGAGAACTAGAAGCAAAAAGACACTTTGAGTGCACTCTGAGGAATCCCTTAACTGTCCATGACCCAGACCCTGCAGGATTCACATTTTGTGTATGAGATTGTTCCTGTCTCACACTTCCCAGCTGTGGTACTTTCACCCCACGGGCTGTCAGTGCAGCATCGCAGCCTCCCTCCTCTTCAGGGACCCCAGGTAGCAGCTGTAGCTGACAGGGTCCCCCACCAGCTGCGTTTGGTATGTGAGTGTCTGGAACAGGAGAGAGAAGAGGCGACTGTGCTGTGCTAAGCCTCACATTCATACAAACATCTTCAACATCTGTTACACGCTGAAGCATGTACATGCATTGCCAGCATGTGAGCTGGCACGCAGTCTTGGGAAGAAAAGGCCAAAGAAAACAGAGCCAGAATGACCCCCACCTCGGCCTTCAAACCCAGCTCACTAGGTTTCTCTTCTTCCACTCTCTGCCACAGCCTGCCCTCAGCATACTGGTGGGAAGAAGGAATCTTTGGTCCCCTCTGCTGCTGCTGCTTACACAGAAACAAAGTGTTTCTCCTCACTGTGGGTAAACTGTTATATTGCACAACCCAACCGACATAACTAAGGCTATACATGAAAATGACAATATGAGTTGAAAGGCCAGGCTTCTCTGGCAGTTTCTATCCAAGCTACCAAAGCCTGCCTACTGCAGAACTAGCTGCTGAAGAGTTTCCCATTCTGCCTTTCACTGGCACTTTCCTGTGCTGGATGCACAAGACATAAGAAGAGGCGAAAGAAGTGACAGCTGTTTCAAAAATGTATATAATCTCTGGTTTAGATCTGTTTAAAGTCTGTTTATTTTGCTAGAAAAGTGCAGAGGCCCTGGCAGACAACAGAAAATTAATTATTTCGCATGCATTGTGTAACACCATTCATTAGTTTTACATGAGTGGTGAGAGGTCAGTCAAGAATAGAATCCCATTGTGTTAACCTTCAAAGAGCTTGCCATGTAATTGAATGCAGCAGGCATGGAATAAAGGAATTAAATATGCAGGCAGAATTAACACTAACGGTTTGCAAACACCACATTGCAATCATCTAAAACTTCTTTGTCTAAATTCTTGGGGTGAGATCTTGGGGGAGGTGATTAGGTAAGCAACAAAAACAAAAGGAAGAATACTGAAGCAATGTGCATAAAACACATGGAGAAGGGGAAAGCATAATGAGATCCGAATGCTATAGTGCATCAAACTCCTCGTGTATTAGCGCATAGAACTGCAACATACATTAAGCACTAGCCCACGTGTGCCTTTCTGCTGTTGTTTTCTGCATAGCAAGTATGCCACATGTAGGGCCACATGAGAGGAATTTTAGCAAATGTGGTAAAGCTCTGATCGTATATATCACACAGCTAGCTTTTGTTCTGCAGAACGATAAGAATACTGGGACTGAATAAATGGTATGATTTAAATTTGAAAATAGCTCCCTAGAATCTGCTGAATCCATTCAGAGTTAACTAGCAGGAGAACATCACCATTCAGCGTTCTGCGTCCATCTGTTGGCAATATGATGATGGAAACAGCTTTTTAAATGCTATTTCCAATCAGCTATCACACAACAGCTTGTCCCAACAACATTCCAATACCTTTCTGTTTGCTTGCCGCCTACTATAAAAACCAGCTTAGAGGGAAGGAGGCACTTCAGTACTATACTGATAGAGGGTGGGAACGACAGAGAGACTACAGTAACAAGCAAAACGAGAAGCAACTATAAAAATAGAGACAAGGAGAAGCTGCAGTTATTTTAGACCCCCTGCAATCTAGATTTAAACCAGGATGTGGAACTCAAAACTACTGCAGTGTTACAGAGGGATGAGCTGCACCAGCCAGTTGTTACAATTACTGTGCACTGACCATAGGAAACCAACGGCTCCTGGAGAGAAATGGCACGTGCACCTAGGAATTACCTTCGATTCTGCAAGACTTTGTGAACTGCGTGCTCCAGTATGTACTGAAAGGAAGACCCATCTCCATCACTGTAACACGCTCACTCGTGTGTCGTCCAAACAATCTGTCCTATATAATTCTTACCAAAATATCACATATCCATCAGCTTACTTCTCAAGTAGCACAAATGCCAGCAACATACTGATGATACAAAGCCTGCATCCACTAGCATCAAAGCGGTTCGTTTGCGGCGATAAGCTCAGCAGTGAAGAACAGATGGCTGCATTTGAACCCAATAATTGGTAGGAGAGGAACAGAAGTTCTTTTGGTTCACACCAAAAAACTTGACTACTAGTCACTTTAGTCTGTAGCTGTCACAGGTAGCTTTGACACACCTAATGTCACGCCTGATTAAGCAGGGAACTAGATAACCCACTGAGGTTTTTTCTGACCTGTGTTATCCTATGATATTGTGTTTCTAAAATAAACTCCTCTATGCTGATTACCTCTATAATACTGAATCAAGTTGTAAGATTTTTTCATTTTAAAAGGCTGTACTCCTTAAAGAATTACAAGGGGCACTCAAGTTTTCCACATATTAAGAGTCTTTTTTAGCAAACACTATTAGAAATATATATAGTTAGGAAGGATGAAAGTGGAGATTCAATACTATATGAGAAGGTAAACTAAAGAAAGCATGAAACACTATGGGACCATGTAAACAGAGATACAGAAAGAGGAAAGAAAACCTGAAAAAGTAACAGGGAATTAATACTGATAATAACAGAACATAAACTTGGAAGAAAACTAACAGTACCTAAAAATACAAAATATTACATAGAGACTTCACTCATCATTAATGATATAAGAAAAATGTACTGATATCTCTTTGTACATTGTTGGGCTCGTTCATAAAATATTCTATCTTCTCCTGCTATTAAGATTGCTCCCTAAATACAAAAATATTTTGTGTTCTGTTTATCCGTCTTTGACCTATTTGTACATGTATAGTGATAACACCCCCCTAGAATACATGCACCATAGCCTGCTTTTAAAATGAAAAATACAACTAATAAAGGGATGCTTATCACGATCACCTACCTGAGGACGTATAACTTTCACTATGTTTTTAAGTGCAGTGTCTGGTGATGGAGGAGAGCAGTCAGGTGTTGGGCCTGTAGAGCTGTTTCTATGGTTACCAGATCCTGGTGCGGTAATTGCTACCTGAGGTGCATTATCTGTGAATAAAAATAGCATTTATGTGAACTTACGAATACTTCATGTATTTTAAAATAAAAAAAAATATTTTGAAAACAGAACGCTGTTCAGAACACAATTTCAACTTACAAAATCTATTATAATTTAAATGTGTTTGGTAAGGAATATATTGCATATCTACACTTATTTTATACATTCATTCTGTGTTAAGGCAGGATATAGCACACTCTGAAAACCTAAGTAAAATAAGGGACAAAACAAACACAAATATTTCACTTTTGTTACCCTAAATCACCAATTGTGAATCCAAGCACTATCACTATAACAGGGGTGACTTCAAAGGGAACGTTCTAATGCAACTCGTATCTCCTCTCGGAAAATCCTAACACATATGACCTAGTTTAACAAGCTATGTAAACACATACTCGACTTAAGAGCATGCTAATAGCCATCAGCAACAACGTTCCTGGACACTGCGAGCGACGTAACGGATCAGCGAGGACTAATTGCATGAAAACGTACTCAGCTCCTCTTATGAAATTTCCATCCTCCACAGAGCTCTGCACTGCAGTAGCTACCTTTCTAGCAGTGTCTCAGCTAGATAGCCTACAGCTGGCTTAAAAATGTCTGCATACGTGCAGGTACATGGCAAACTGCTGTTTGACGTATTTTGTGATGCTGTTACCATTTTATGGCACTGTGAAGGACCACTAAAGGGACTTAAAGTATCATTCTTATCTTCTCTAAATGTTCTTAATGCTGTTTGAACAATGTAAAGTTAGTGAAAATCAGGTCAGAGGCTAGAGAGGACTATGAAATAAGGTATAGCTTCCCAGCTGTGATGGTAACCAAGGACCAGAATGACTTAGCAGGAGGCCTAAAGCTCCACATTACTTCATGCCTTTAGAATTGTATTATTAAAGAATTGCTTCAGTTCAGATTCTGGGGAAAATACCATTGCCTGTGCATGGTTATGGCGGTCTTTAAAGTTGTGTGTGAATTTACAGAGTACCTTTCTTTGTGGGTCACAAAGCCATGTGCCCCATGTTCCTAAATGTGCTATAACACCTGCCGCTCTGCACAAAAGACAATGATTACACGCAAAGCTCATGTCTGAGGGCCCCAACTGACAGCCTGCAGAGTTCACAGAAGAAAGTCTATTTATTTATAATTGAGGTGGATCTCCAATACGTGCTTTCACTCTGTGAGCAAACCCACTCCAGAAAAGAACAGACTCCAAATAAACAAATGCAGCACCAGTGCTGCAAGCTGGAGAATTTTTGCCTAATCACTTTCCGCAGGAACACACATAAGCTCCTCCATCTACACAAGTCACAAATGCCTCTGTGGAGGCAATGACAGGTGCTTCTCATTCCCAGTCCTACTGACCTGCAAGAATTCTTGCTAGTGTAAGAGAAATTTCAAAGGGAAGGTAATACTCAGTTACATTAATGTAGCTAACAAAGGATTAAAAGGAATAGTTGCAAGAATGTAAACTTTATGGCCTTTCTGACAGATAATTTCATAGCACAGAAAATTCTAAGAAATACTCCCCGTAGAAACACTACTTATCTGGATGAGGTCTTAAAGCTTCTAGTCAAACACAGACTGACAAACTGTTATTCTAAAGGAAATACCAGGCTGGAATGTTTCAGCAATGCTGCTACACTTAACGAAAGTGTAAACAAAAATTCAGGTGGCAGTTTGTCAGACATCCAAAATGGAGAGATCCTGCAGACAACCTTAGCTGAGCTCTGACAGAGCGAACCCTCCCTGTCCCAGAAACAGATAATCCCAATGTTGTTGAAAAGCATCTGCATCAAAACTGCCAGACCCTTAGGGATGCAGTCTTAAGACATAGAAGGGCTCTTCCCGAACCACTGCAAGTGTGCACAGAAATCTGAATTAATTTCATTCAGAAAGTAATATGTGTGTGTTAATACAGTAAATCAGACAAATTTCTACAAAAGCTTAGAAAGGATCTTAAGGTGGGTCCTCATAATAACATTTCTAACATGAAAGAATTTGGATGGCATTCCAGAAAGCATTAAGTCTCTCTCATGCTTTCCTGTCTGACCTGCTATCTAATCGGAAAGCTGCTGACATGCAGAATGTGAATGAGTATCCCGTGATTTGAAAGCCTAGCTTATCAAAGGAGGGACAGGGACCTGACAAGAAGACACCCCATCAAGGCCTTCATTTTTCTCTCTGGAAATCTCATGGTGAGGATGAAGGCTAAATAGGAGTGTTAGAAGCATCTCAGCTGAGCTGAAAGTCTCATCCTCTTTTGCTTCAGAATATGAGTTATCGTCTTCTTTCACTCTATAGACAGACTTATCAATAGATAGTTATCAATGAACCTCTCTGACCTAGGCATCAGAGACTTGCTTTGAGAGTTCTTTGCACTGCTGCCTAGACATGTGGTAAGACAGGCACCATCCAGAAAGCTAAAAAATAACTTATAGAGTCAGAAATGTTCCACGTGAGTCCAGTTAAGTGTACTTAGGGCACTTTGTTATTTACTTACTGGCGTGAGAAATGAACAGAACGATTGTCTCTGATGACAAGCCAAACGTGCAAATGCAAACTCCCCAGTACTTCAGCAGTCCTTGCATTTCTGTCGCTGTTCTCTTGCTGTGAAGCTTGTGTGGCTGCGCTTAAGCGTGCTATTTAGCACACGAAAGCCTTGCAACTGAAACCAGGAAGTCTTGCGGATGCGGAAGTATCTCAAAGGTGTATCTTTCAAAGGCCAGATAGTTAGAAATATAGACTGTTGCTGACGGTAATGAACACAGTTTTCTGCCCACCATTTTACTCTGTTTCAAGCCTGTGATGACAGTCACCTCAGCTTAGTTTACTCACACTTTAAATATGCAGAAGAGGTTAATAGGGGAATCAAGTTGTATGAGCAAGATTTTGGTCTTTCTTCTTATTGAGCCTGCTCTATGACCCTGTCCTATGATACTGAAGACTAGGTTTTGCCCCTTGATACAGTCCCACCTGAGAAGCACTGACTGGGAGTTACATTCTTGGAATGAAAATTTATTGGAAGAGACTCACGAAAGGAAGCAGGGCTGTTATATGTCACACTCAGACAGGGATGAGAAAAACTTCTCCGGCTACAGTATGTGCGTACAACTATAACCAATTCAGGAACATACATAATATGCAGCAATCTCAAAAAAGAATAGTTACAGTCTTTCCTTCCAAGCAAGATAAAGTGGTAATACAAGAAAGGATCATGCTTTTAGAATCTAAAAATAAAGCTTTGCAAAAAAAATACAAATATTTTTATTTGACATAAACATCCCAGAAAAAAAACCCCAGCTGCTCAGTATTTCATGCCTTCACCTCCTTTCTTAAGGAAATAAAGCGTCTGACATGTAACGGTTTCTTGTAAACAATTTCTTTATTGTGGACAGCTGTTTATTTTCACAGTAGGATCTTCCCATTAGGCAACAAATAATGGTTTACTACCTGGGTCCACTCCATCAGAGAGAGAATATCACCATCAAATTAGTTCCTGAAACCAATTTGGGTGACTTCTCTGTTTATGTATACAGTACTCATTGTTTCATTACGAATAGATTTAAGTATATTTTCTTTTGTAATCAAACTACATAATAATTGTGCTTTCATTTTCTTTTCTCTTTCTCTCATAACAAAAATAAAGCAAACAATTTTTTTATCCCCTTAGGTAACCATAATGGTAACACTGTAAGTTTCAGTGGAACTTTTCATGGCAAAAAGAACTTGGAAACTTGAGAACCTACCAAATTTACCTAGGAAAGACTAGCCCTCATGCTGAGTTTCTGATAGGTGCTACAGATGGGGCCAAGAGGGAAGTATTTATGGCTGTCATTCTCTGCTAGTTCCTGGCTCAAGTTGCAATAAGCTAAGAGATGTTTCTTTACAAGTCAGATAACATCAGGATCCAAGGATCATCTGGCAGCTAGAAATCACTGAACTGCAGCATGCTCTAACAATATTCCTTCCTGCCTCTATCACTTATGAGAACTGTCACAAGGATTATGTAATTCGAGATTATTCTGATTTTTAGAAATGGTTACTGAGGATTTTCCAACCTCCATTTCCTTTGTTTCAGGGCAAATGAAATAGAACAGCACAAGATAAAGAAAATATACTATGTTAAGTTTTCTATGTCCAGAATAAGTAAAATAATTTTTTAAAAGGTTAGATAAACTCACATTCTGGATTAACTGGACTCACCTAGTGTGGACTATAAAAATAGCTATGCATACAAGGTTTTAAAGACAGAAAGTATTACAATGACATCACAATCACATTTACCACTATCTCATGGACATATAAAAAATGATTCTCAAATTTCTCACAGGATTAGACAGATTTCCACATCTTAATTTCCAAATCTTAATGCCTTTTAAAATTCTATTTGCTACTTTTCCCAATTTTTGAAATATTTACTGGTGAGGGAGACTCAGTATTTACAGCAATGGCCACCCTCGTTCTTCATACAACTACCTTGTGCATATTAGTATTTCCCTTACGCATCAAAAGACTAATTACAAATGATAACATCATTGCTTGGAAGTTGAAGGTGAGGTTGTTCCAACCACCATTTAAAAAAATTTTACTCTCAAGCCACACTAGCATTATTTAAATTCAAGCTACGCCCCTTGATTATAGAGAGGTGGCATGATTTCTGTTACACTAAAACCTATTAATATTAAATCAATTCCAATAAATCCAGAAATCTCAATAAGCTTTTTACTGGTCTATTCAAGTTATTCCATATTTCACAGTTATTTTATATATTATTATGGGAAAATTATAAAAAACAATTGAATAGCATTGAATAAGAACTAATTCACTTTTTTCTGAATTTATGAATTTAAGAGTTTTTAGGACATTTCATATGGGAAATGTTTATTTTTATAGCACCTTTTTACGAGAATATTGAGACGAAAGCAGCAGCAAGACAAACACCTCACAAAATCTAATTTTCACCACACTGTCATATACAATTGCGAAATAAAGATGTGCTTTTTGCACATAGTGTTCAGTTTTATCTATTATCCAGTTCAATATTATTGAAGACAAATTAATATAAGCATAGCTATCTTGTTCATGAAAACATTTAACTATGAATGTACGCTAACCATGTCTCACACAAAAAATATTAGATAAGAATTAACATCATAACCAATCCTTTCATAGGAAGAAAAGTTGGTCTGCTATCACTGACGTTATAAGTACTCAGTGATTCATTTCCAATGCAGTCTTGCAGTACAAAAAGGATTTCTGAATAAAATGAAAATTACATTATGTAATGTGTTATATATTTCTGTCTAGTAAGACTGATTTTTGGAACCAAATTTCAGGACCTAAAGTTAAACTTCTGTATTCATATGCTAGTGACTGAATTGCTGTCCAAACAAATGGCATTAATTTGTTCTCAGTCTCGAGCAATTCAGAAACCGATCTTCAGACTTGCCAGGTGGGATTTCTCTAAATACAGCAACGTTTCTGGAAGCATGCTTAACTCCTCTTCAAGTCAATGAAAACTTGTTAAAACAGCATTAATTAGAATTTAGAATATATTCTATATTTAGATATATTATCCTGAAGAAATATTAAGTCAGAGGAACAAGCCCTAACCTTCATTTAGTATACTAAGATATGCTTTAGCTTTAAACAAAGTCTAGATAGCTAGCTCAGACACTTCTATTGTAGACAAATCAGGCAAAAGTCAACTGCCGAAGCATTGTTGACCATCGCGAACTCAGTGGTCCAAGGAAATTCAGGGCACTGGCAAGAGGCTTGCAGAAACTGGAATTTCACTGTCCTTCTAAAGCATCAGCTTGTGACACCCAAAAGCATTTCAAACAGCAATGGACAGCTACATATAGGCCACTGAATCAAGGCCCTAAAATTATGAGAGATGAATCCCAACTCATACTCTTAAAAACTGTAACCATTATTTCCAAGAGATCTTTGTGAAAATTATACTTGATTTATTTCTACCGTCATAGTGAAAGATCATAGCAATTTTTTTCTGAAGTGTACATGATAACAAGAGGTCAAAAAAAGAGGGGAGTGCAAGGAGCTCCTATTCATGGATATGGTGACTGCTTTACTTTTAAGGATCACTAAGATTTGAGTCTGGAGAGAGCAAAATGAAAGTGAATATTGTCGTCTTTTTGTATATTGTAAGAGTAACTCATGGTGTTCTTTTACTGCTATCTTCTAATAAGATGTCAGACAAAAACATAAAAATGTTTAACTGAAACTATAAAAAAATCATGCACTGGGAACCTTGCCTTTTACTGTCTTCTGTGACATCAGTAGTCAGTGGATGATTGTCTTCTTTCATAGAGTACACTGCATAGAGAAAAATGCCCTTACGAATAGCAATAGACCACATCACAGCAGTTCGACAAGTGTTTCATCAAGATGTTCGTCCCACTGTCCATGTACTATGAGGATAAACTGCTCACTGGAAGTTTTCTAGTAGATAATTTTTCTCATAATGTACTCAAAGAAAAGGCACTATACGTTTATAATGTCACAATATTAACTATCGTTCAGATACCAAGTATACCAACGAGAATACTTCCTACTGCATGTCAGCAAGAAAAATATCAAAAGCCAAAAGTCAGCCCATATTCCAGAAATACAGTTATAATTAGATTTCACCTCAAAAATAAATCTTCACAATGAAGTACACAGTTAATCTATAGGTCTCCCCTTTCATTACAGAAACATGCTAGCATCCTTTTCAAAATCTACAGTTATGTCTGTATTAGCTATTACATCACTTATTTCTACAGTTTAGTGTAATGGCAATGAATCAGCAGATCAAACAGTGGATCATCATGATGTTCCATTTAGAATACATGTGGGTTTGAATTTTTAGACTATATAGCATCTTATTCTGCCAAACACCCCTACCGTACATGTACCTCGTAGCTTCCAGAAGGACCCTGTACTTCTGATGTCCACCTGAAATGCAGCTTCAGATCAAAAAGCAGTCCGGTTTATGCGCTCAAAAACCAGCCTGTGACTGAAGCAATGAATAGTAAGTGGGCAAAATGATTTATTTCAAACTCACATCCAGTGCTCTGAACCAAAATGCAAATGTATACCCAGCCTATCTTATTTCCACATTCCAGTTATTTCTGGAGTCACTTAAATACTATATGCTCAGATTTACAATTGGCTGTAAGAATGGAAGAAAGATATATTTAACTTTAGAGGTGTGGACCAGTAATAATCTAGAACTAGATTACATGCTACACGTCTAATGGCATGTAGAAATACACACACTAAATTCTAAAACCTCTGAAAATGTAATACTAGACACAAACAAAATACTTAAAGCAGAGTCCAATCATTATGACCTCGTAGAGCTTTATACTATAACCTGAGGGCCTGAATAGATTTGTACACTGCAACTTCAGGAGAACAAAAAAGAAGGGTGGAAAATGAACATGCACATATATACATACGCATAAATATATATAGATACACCTGCATACATATATAGACAACGACTTCAAAGGCATCCTATTACTAGTAAATAACTTCCTTTTATTCCTTGAGCTCTGCTTAATGTGGAAGTTTTCATGCAATGTTTCAAACTACTTGAAGGTAGGTCAAAACCCTGCATCTGTTTTGGACATCCGAGCATCAGGAAAACGCAAAAACGTGAATAAAGCTCCAGATGTCTTGGTGTCGTCTGGGATTAAAATGCTTTTTAGTGTGGTATCAAGACAGACCTAAGTTTGATCAGTTAGAGCAGACTCAACTTGCTAGACTATTAGAAAACTACTACAGAAACACTTCTCCAGTCTGGTAATTTCTATGGTTTTGGATCTGTCTTTAGAAAAAAATGTTGGAAAGCCTTTGTCTGTACATGTTATATGTCCTCTTAAGATCAAATCTGTTGTTATGTGGAGGCACAAAGCTCTGAGAACAACATGGTAGTGTTAACCATCTGTCTCGGACAGAAATCAACCATAACCACAACAGAAACCTTGGAAGAGTACAAAAGGCAATAATCTAGAAATCGTACTATTTCTGGATGATCAGTCACCAGAATTTACATACATCTCCTCGCGGAGGTAACAGTCACCAGGCAGCCTAGTTTCATGACTGAGAACTGAACAGGTAAATGTAGGAACCCCAACATGGATGGTACAGTAAGTGCTAGATTTTAGATAATGGGGGAATTATCATCTAGTCCTTTAAAAAGCTTCATAACTGGAATGAGAGAAGACTTGTCACTTATAGCCATGGCGTGACAGATAAATGAGTATTTTCTAATTCCAGGGATATTCAAAGGTATGGCAGTTTTGTCAGGGATATGCTGATATCCTTGTGCTGAGGAGAAGACCAAGAAACTTGCCCATATTATGCCTCATGGAATCTTCCCTGCTGTTGCTGAGCTTCATCTAAAAGGGAGAGAGAGATCCAGGCCCACATGAAGAATCATCTTTCCTACGGTAAGGAGAGTTTGGCACAGTGATCTTCCTGAAGATTACAGCGGGCTCATTAAAACTCAATTAACCCTTTACAAGGCAGAGCAAGGACAATCACCCCATTACACTAACACATACCAATAGATAGATTTCAGTGCAAGTCTTAATATATCTGAACATTTCGTATGGAGTCAGCACTACTTTAGCTCAGTTCATTCATCATGGGTCAATCCAGGCTGCTGGATTCCGCGAGCAGTAAATTCACAAAGCAAGAGCCCAAGCCAACAAATAGGAAGAAATTAACAAGGACAAAACCGACCAGAGTAGGTCAGAAAACAGAAGAAATTGCCCCGACTTGATACAGAGCTGCCATGTACAAGATTTCTTGGATAGCATATGTAATAAATATGCAATGTCTTCTGTAAGTGGTGGACCCATTGCAAAGATTCACAGCAATTGCATACAGTAAATTAAGCCAGGCTGCAGCTTATACAGAAGTACAGGGAAAAAATTAGAAAATCTGCTATTTTGTGAGACAGATAACTAAAATGTTCATGTTATATCAAAGCTCCAGTTGAGGGACTGGGCAATTTTCCATAGTGTAGGATTCAGCTTTAAAATTGTTCTAACTTGACAAAATCCTGAAGCAAATCTTCTCTCATACGTAACTATTCAACATGGCATAAATGTAGGAACCACAGACAAGAACAATCATGTGTTTCAGGATTTCAGGGAACAAATGCTACAACAGACATTTCAAAAGAGCAGATGGAATACTGAATAATGAAATCAGTAGGTAGCTACACTGGATGCATAGAGAGAACAGTTGGACTAAACTGTTTGAATTTGCTTTTTTGAATTTGTTTTGTTTCCCACACACTTAAACCTGAATAACCATTGTTCTGAGTAGGATTGTAAATATATATCTGCAACTGTCTTGTTCAAAGCACTTGAAGCTATAACTGGCCCAATCTTGGATGTGGCAGCTATTTCAGGATTGTGTTTGGAATTAATCACCAATGAAGTGCATTCTAGTGGCAGCAGGGGGTCTGCGTAGTTGTTTCTGCATCATCCATGAGAGTTGGGTATGACTATTATCAACTTTTTATTTCCTCTAATCACCCACCTGCACAAATAGATTTTGGAACTGCTTCAAGCTTGCATAACCCTTGTAATACAAGGCAACTGTCTGGAAAAACATCTCTCATTAAGTACTAATGAGAGATGATGGGTGATTTCCACCATTTCCTGAGTAACCTTTTGAGACTGCCTCTGCAAGCTGTTGATGTCTAATTGAGCATTCAAAAACAATGCTACACGGTTGCCATATACTTACGTTTTTTTGTGAAATGGGTTTTTTGTTGCCATGTTTAAAAGGTTTGTATTGAAATGACTGCACTTGCCTACGACAGATACTTCACGGATTTCTACATTTGCCTTATCTCAGCATGTAGTGATCATGTTTCTGGAAGTTCAGTGAAAAGCACAGGGTGTAGTTACAGGTGCCAAAATATTTTTGATTATTTCGTTCATCCACTAAAAAGTGGAATGCCTAGTAGCCTTGTAAAACAAAACATGCTCAAAAAAAGAATTACGTATATTGAGGGTGTTTGTGCTTATTTTTAACTCATCAGCGAGAGGTAACTGAATGCTATCACATGCATGCCTTACTATTTCACAAGGCTTCGCCTGTAATCCAAAGAGAATAGCCAAACTGCTGTGCAGAGAAAGTATTCTACTATTGGAAATGCAGTAGATGATTAGGCTACATTTTCAAATTATCTCAGGATATAAACCGCAAAAGGTGATGAGAGTAAGTGCTCTCAAACCATTTAAATAACACTGATGATAGCCATACTCCCTGGGGATCAAGCTCAGTTAATAAATAATTTAAGCAGCCTTGAAGACAAACCTCCCAATATGCATCTATCTGTAGTTGCAATGAAATGCAATTTATCAACAAAAACTGTATTTTCATGAGCTTCAGTTCTTCTGAAGTATCAATTAGTTAATAAAGCCCTTTTTGAGAACACTGAAGTCAAAAAGCTAACCAAAACATTCTAAAGCCAGAGAGTTAGAAATGTTTTGAAATGTCTCAATATCCACTTATTCTTATTTAACGCATCTAAATTTTTGAGTGACTTCAGAGCTCAACTGTCACTGAAAATTCACATTTTTGTATGTAGTATATATCTACATGGAAATTTTTTTTTTNTCTGTAGTTGCAATGAAATGCAATTTATCAACAAAAACTGTATTTTCATGAGCTTCAGTTCTTCTGAAGTATCAATTAGTTAATAAAGCCCTTTTTGAGAACACTGAAGTCAAAAAGCTAACCAAAACATTCTAAAGCCAGAGAGTTAGAAATGTTTTGAAATGTCTCAATATCCACTTATTCTTATTTAACGCATCTAAATTTTTGAGTGACTTCAGAGCTCAACTGTCACTGAAAATTTACATTTTTGTGTGTAGTATATATCTACATGGAAATTTTTTTTTTCCAGACTGGAAATATATATTGTATACAGTGTAACTGTACTCTTCAAGGATAGAGAACTTGTCCAGCAGACAGTGTGCACTACTAATACATGGTCAGAATTCAAGGAATCTTAAAAGTCTCTGCTGTTAATTTTGAAAGCAATATGAAAACTTCTGTACCAAAGTGAACCAGCTATCTAGTACAATATGTTGCCATGATAATGTCCAAATTATTCAAGAAAGATAAAGGAAATACTGTGGATAATTTTGGAATAATACAACCCAGTTTCCAACATTAACAGATAATTTGTGGCACTACAGCATTAGAGTGTTTAGTAACTAAAAAAAAAAAAAAATCACTTGATTGTATTTTTTAATTTCCAAATGATGCAGGATTTACATAACTTCTGCTCAGAGTGTTTGGATTCTTCTATACACTTCAGCATATTTAATTCAGTTACTGTCGCAGCATACAGCTTGCCTCAGTAGTTTTCCCTTCCTGTTTTGGCTTTAGATTCTCTAAGACCCACAAGCTAGCTTTACAATTCTTCCTATTAAATGTTCCCACTAATGCAACCTACTATGTTTCTGATAGAGACCACAGATACGGTGTTTGGACAGATCCTTGGAATTTTTGAGAGCTGCAGTTAACTATATAAAAGAATGATAAAGACAGCACAAAACTTTACATATACTGAAAAGGTATGCTATTTGTATTTGCAACTGATAGCAAATGAATAAATCAAAATTTCTAGACCACACAGCTTTGGCTCATTGTTTAACGTAGAGCCAAATCCACATGTTCAGACAAGAAGGAATATTCCAACACAGTGGGGCAGAAACAAATTAGCTGATCCCATCCAACCACTAATACCCAAAGAGGGATCATAATTAAGTGAAAGTATGGGTTTCTCTGCCAAGTTTTATGAAGAAAAATATGGCTTGGAACTATTCAACATTCCTTAACTTCAAGTCTTAAACTACAACAAAGCATTACAATTACATTACACTGGAATACAGGTTAAGTATTTAGCCAAAACAAAAGGCGAGACTCACAGGATTCCTGTCACTCTTACTGCTATTACTCCTAACCACTGCCAACTTCGCATTGCAAATGTCATTATTCCATTAGAATGAATCACAAATTTATTCCACATTGTGTTTATCAGGCTGATATCTAGCAACTGGACAAGGAATTTACAAAATGTATTGCTTTTTGATTGCAATGGCTTCACAGGGCATTTAACACTTTTGTTACCTTTATCAATGGCAAATCCTTGTTGAAATTATTACATCTGAAAGACAGTCTACATAATTGACCAGAAAAAAAGTGTATTTTGCAAATTTTACTTACACAATATTTACAGAAAGTTTTGATTTTTTTTTCATCACACTGTAAGGCAGAAATAGACATCAAAATAATGGAAATGCTCTTAGAGAAAAATTTAGTTTCAACCCCAGCACTATTGGTAGGAAACTGATTTTAATTGTGCCATATTATTTATCTTTCAGCAGGGGGGGAATGATATCTGAAAGAAAAAGGACATGATGTGAACAGCCGGAGCTAGAGCAGAAAGAATATTTTTACTAACAGCTGATTTTAATATCCTCATCCAGTACTGATACTACTTCGTACAATTATGTATTGTATTACAGAAAGAATATTAAACCCTGCCCTGGAGCAAAAAATATGAGATAGCTCTTCCGAAAACTTTTCCTGCTTTCTGAAAACAATGAAGCAACTCAGTGTGAAAATATTCTTTCACATGGCTTCTTCCAAACCTGCAGTATTTGAAGGCATATCAGGAAAAAAGGAAAAGACTAGTTTGATAGAAGGAAACTTTTTGGCAGAAAGCTACATACTGCCATCAGGACTAGCAGATGCAGAAAGGGAGACAGAAGCAGAGAAAATGGAAGTAAATGAGTGGTTTTTATTTAACTTAAAATAGAACAGGAGGGAATTTTTAATTTTTTTTACAGAATGCAACACTGATTACCTTCACTGGGAATCAATGTTTTTCTATTTTTCAATCATCTCTGACACGGAACAAAACAAATAAATCTGTTCATTATGTACAAAAATGGTTCATTTTAGTAATTGCTTAATATTTTCACAAATATTTTGATTTTAACAAAATTTAGCAAGGTATGCCAAGGTTTCTGCTTTCCAAATGTACTAAAGTTAGTAGAAAAGTTTATTAAAAAACCTCATAAAACTTACTGAATTCTCACAAAAAAGTGAGTTCCCAGTAGAACACAATGAAAGGTACTGAAATATTAAATACAGTAACTTAAATTTTTCACAAAACTAACACATTGAAGTTGTTACTGGGGAAGTAAAGACAGTAGAAATAGGGTATTTTTTTTTTTATCCTAAAATACAGTATTTCACATCTGACTCAGGTCAATGTTGAACTAAAATGATTAGTATGCACATTCAGTTGATTGTATTATTTAAGTTAAAAATCATAGCCCAATTTTGATGCAATCAGTCACGAAAAAAAATCCTTCTAAAGACTGTCAGTCAGAAGGAGGAGTAAAACTTTTTCAGTTCATTTGGCAGTGGGTAGAGGGAGGAGTTATTGCTGTGCTAGTTCTGCTAGAACTGTAGAAAAGACAGCAAGGTTACTAATTACATTGGTATCAAAGCCAGTGACTCTTCACTGCAACATTTGGAAAAGCACAGTAACTATGTGGCAGTAGACGATTCCTACAGAGAAGAAATGATGGAAAGCAGGGAGAGAGGAGCAAGCAGAGCTATGATTCAGAGACCTCTGTATCTGTCTGTTAGCAGAGCCACCAAACTGACGTATGAATGCAGTGTATGGCTGGCTGTGAATCTTTTGACAAATGATTTTCACTGTATAAAAACTAATTAATCCAAAATTATTTTCTTGGGGAGAGGTATAATTTTAAGGATACTTTAATAAGAAAGAATTCTCAGAGCAGTCCTGGCGTGTGTTTGCAAGAAAGACTAAAGGGAAAAAAAAGACAAAGATCACAGGGCGAGTATCCCACAAAGCTGATCATTCAGTTCATGGGTCCTGCTGGAGCTCAACCCCATTCCGATAGAGCAGGGCAGGGACTGAGTTGGTATAGCTCAGTCTGACATGAAGCTGGGATGCAGACGGGCTGTGAAACTCAGGCCCTGCACTGAAAAGCATTCTCATGTCCTGTGATACAGATATAGTCACTCACATTATAGCCTGGTGCTTAGGATTCTCAGCTTGATCCCCCATATGCCAGATAAATGCCCTGATATGGGACATAAAATAGAAGGGACTGGCCAAGTCATTAAATGTAACACCTAAATCGAAGGCAACCACATAACAACTGTGCTACAAGACACCTGTAGGCTACACGTCTATTTACCATCTACAGCAAGTCACAAAACATTCCCTAATAAACTGTATTAGACTTGCAACCTTTAATATAAACTATCAAAAAACCTAAGCAAGGAGCAGGAGAGTCAGGAGTGTCTAATGATTAATCATGCAGAGTTGAGCAGCTTTATAGTTTGAAGTTGAGAGACCAAACAGCGGAGAAATTCATCTTTCACAAAAGACAGCCGAGTTCTTTGTGTGATTCAAGACACATCTATATCACATTTCTTGTTACATCTAGTGTTTCTGAAAACCAGTTTAGCTTTTTTTACAGTACTTGAACTTTACTGCATTACAGACGTAAACCAAATGAAGCACTGACTCTTGAGCACTGGATCTCTCAAATTTTAGGACTCGGTTTCATCCTAATGCAAAATAAGACAATATGCAAAGTTTTGAGTATAACAGAACAAAAAGCATGAAGTCAAGACAACTGGTTCCTCCTTAATTCTAATATGGAGTAAGATTTAACCTGAAAATCTTTGTAGAATATTCAATTCAAGGTTTGTAGGAAATTCACAGCTGCACCAGGAGACATATAATATTAGCTAAATGCCTACTGAAGATCTCCATGCAGTGCTATTACCCATTACACAAGCTTATATTCCTCTAGAATATACCAGATGCATGTGAAATGTAAACAAATCAATGGTAAGATGAAATTTTGCTATTATCACTAATATTAGAAATTTGATGGGGTTTATAGCAATATTATTCCTTATGTATCTATTAAATTATTGCCACTTATAAAAGGTACTATCACCTACATCTGCTCAATTATAAAACAATCTCAGGAGGATTTTGAAGCATAGGATTACTTACTAAAATGGAATATATTGTATGTGGTCTATGTATATTTCAACCCTGACTCAAAAGCAGTTGCAAAGGATGCTGCAATAGTCATTTAACAAAGAAAAACTCAAATCCTGCTAAATAATATTTGCATATAGGCTGTAAAATGCAAAATACCTGAAAATAATTAAGTTCCTTTGAATTATTGTCTTGATTTGAAAAAGGAGTTTTGTCTGACAGCATGCAGTCAAGTGTATAATGAGATCATTCTCGATGGTAATCACATGGAGATGGATGAAACTGTGTTGGTCAGAATGCATGCATTTTGATGAGCATTCATTTGCAAAAATTGCCCAAAACTCTGGTGAAAGCTGATTTTTTTCAACTGTTCTTTAATGAATAATAATAAAAAGTAATGAATCATCAGAAAATGTTTGACATATGTCAAGCAGCAGCCTTTTTCTCTCACTTTGCAGAGAAAATGTAAGCTAATAATTCCACTTTGGAAAGTGGAATTACATAAACATATTTACTGGAACATACTGGATGGGTGGAGACCTGCATGTATTTTGCTATTGAACTGGTCACGTGGTATCAGTCATTCCCATGTGCTTTAATTTCAGAAATGATGAAGTATTTTTAAGAAAACCATTTCATTGTTAAGGATGTTATCAGAGATGTTATCCAAAGGAGCATACGATGGTGAGCAATTATCTTAATTATATACTAAAAACCACTTAGAAGGATGATAAGGTTGTAAAGGAAAGTACATTAGAGCTGTGATACGTAAGAACTGACGTGGCTTGTGCAACCTCAATTCAGCCTCCTCTGCATACGCATTCTGAAGAAGTCTTTAATTAATAAAGCTGTTTCTCCACAAGACCTCTGCTGCATCAAAGACATAAGGAACAGGGGAAATGGACAATGGAACAAACCAAATTAGGGCACATTACTCTAGAAATGTGGCAGGACACATAGTATTATAAAACAATAGAGATGTGAAATATTTTCCCTAAATATCAAACAGAAACTGATATGAAAACATGCTCATATGAAAATATTCAAAGGGAATGTTAAATGAGGGTTACCAAAGCTAGAAATTTTTAATCAATGGATCTAATTTGTATGCAAGAGTTTGAAAAGATCTGACAAGAAGTTATCTCAACAAATGGTGCTGTTTCTTAATAGCACTTGGAATATTGATAAGATTTGAGAAGACTAAAAGGAAGCTAATGGAGTAACCTTAGTAGTTACAAGGTTTCAGCCTGATATCAGGAATAATGGAATAGCTGATATGGATCATAATTAATAATGAATGAAAGGAGCACAGGTCATGCAAATTAGCATTGCTTCAGAGAAACTAGATCTTACTAGTTACCTTGTTTTTCAAATGAAATTGTAAGTTTGTTTGGTACAAGTAAATACAGTTAATTTGACGTTCACTTTTATAATACATTTGAGTTAACACTACATTTTGGTTATTAAAATTTATTAAAATGGTCTGTGCCTGCAACTGAGGTAATTTTAAAAAATTAATAATGAATGGTTTCAGATGTACGTGCATAAGTATCCACTGTATATATCACTCACTTGCTCTTTCCAGACTACCCATATGAAAAAAAAAGGTAACATTTCTACCCTTGCCACTGATGGTGGGAGGAGGGTCAAAAAGCCTGTACAAACCTCATTTCTCTTAATGCTCTATGTTGGGATTCTGAAAGCTGCCAGTGAAATGAATTAGTCAAGGAAGTATGACACAAGTAGGACAGAATAAACTGCAACCACTAAATGCTTCCACTGCCTGCTTCTCAGTTTGTGATACAGAAGTGACGTTTTTGCTTTGCTGGATAAATTCTGCGTTTGTCAAAAGGCAGGAAGTGAGATGAAACAAAAAAGTAGGATTTTTTTTATTCCTAAGACAACAAATAATAAATTTTTAACACAGTGCTTTGCAGTTAGAGTCCGCTGCTCAAGTGATGGCAAAATCGGAGGATTTCAATTTTCTAGTTATTGTTTAATATGAGAATTTTATTATAACAGAATTTTGTCCAAATACAAAATTGCTCTGTTTAAAATACAGAATAACTAAGGGAACAGCTGTGTTAGGGAAACCTAGGACTTTATCTCATGCTGCCCAGGCCTGCTAGAGTGGAATCAGATGGCGGATGAACTAGTACTGAAATATTTTATTGCTCACCTTCTCTCATTTATTCATTTGTTCTGTTAATAAATTTATAATTTGGGTCACACCCTTATGAAAATTCTACTTATTTTGCACTACAGGAGTTAAATTTGATTTTTCATATCCCTTTGTAACTTCTATCAAGAAAGCTGATTCCCACACCGTACGAGAAATTGAAACAATAAAGAGTGGATGTGTTTTCTTCTTTAAACATCAGATAGAGGATATATGCACTGTTGGTATAACTCTACTGACAGCAGGCTACAGCTATATCAAGAAAGAATATGGAACAGGACTTGTATACATAAAGTCTATATAAATAACTTGGATCTGTTTCTTGTGTGATATCAGAGACCTGGTTTACCTGAACTACCTAGGAATGAATTTCACTGTAGAAAGAATTTTCAGGCTCTCTCACTCACCTCCTGAAACCTACTCTAAGGTAATTAAAATGGGTCATAGCTTTCACAAGCTGACAGAACGTGATTTTAGGGAGGTAGCTAACTGAGCAGAAATCAGAAATACACACCACACTGACCCATTCTACAGCCACCTCCAATTACAACAACGTTACAATACCTTAAGAGGTATCCTCTCCTGATTTCAGGTGAAATCAGAAGGTAAGGGAATATTCTTACAGACAGCACCTCATTTGTCATCTTATACTACACGACACACGTTTTTCCTGATGTCATATCAATACTTATTTGACTAATTCCTAATTTTAATAAAGATTCTTAATTTGGAAGGAGATATATATGGTGAAAATCTAACCCAACTGGAATCAATGGCAGAAAGTGCCCTAACATCAGTGAGGTTAGGAATACATGCCAGCCTCTGAGACTCAGATCACTTGAAGACCTATTTGTCAAAATCCGGAGGTTAATAACATCTGTCAACAAAACAGTAAACGAACATAGGAACCAGAAACACACATGAACTGTGCTCCTCTTAGAGACACAGTACTAAAGCTAATATAAAGCATCCTAATTATACTCTGAGAATTACGTTAATAACATCAGAAATACAGAAAATAGGTATGAAAATGTCATTATGATAAAACAGAACTCCCAAGCTGCTCATATTTTGGAAATCTGTACTTAGAAAAAGTAAAAAGAACTATAAAATGCAAGCAAATACTTAAAAATAGAAAATAAATTATAAATTTATAATTCACATTACAGAAACAACCGTATCAGCAAACACTCTCCAGGCATAATTTTGAGAAATCTTTTCTTGTACATTTTTGAAACACACCTAAAACAAGTACTAGCTGTACTGAAGAAAAAAAACAACAAACGCATGATAGAAGAGCTATTATATATTTTATTCTTCCATCAGCACTCCTTTAACCTTTATTAAAATGCCATGTAAAATTAAAAAATCCAAACTGCAAACATATGCTAGTGCATTAAACAAAACCGCTTATAAGAACTGTGCACTCTATGCTGTGGCAGTAGGAATGACAAATATGAAATGTGTCATCACTGAAACTCAGTCAGGAGAAGCCCAGTTTGGTTTCAAACACACTGTTCTGGCAAAGATTTCTATCTTGAAGCTCCGAATGTGACCCTTACATCTTTATAAATTAACCTGTTAAAACAAGTAAATTGAGAAATTCTGTACCGTAGCTAAATTCTCTCCATATGGCTCAGACACAGGTTAAAGCAAGACAAAGAAGAGCAGAGAAACTTGCGTATAGGTCTTATAACTAAGGCTGGGTCAATAACTATGAATAAGTTATTGACTGAAAAATACAGCTGGAAATTATTTGATAATTTTCACTTTAAAGTAGATTTCACTAAAAGGCAGCTAAATAAACAGCAAAACAAAAAAAATATTTTCATCTGGGCTAAATGGAACGCTTGAAAAAATATATCTGTTTTTCGGTTCAACAACTTCAGGTCATCTTTTAATCCTTATAACTTCACTATCCTCTTCTTACACAGAAAAAGGGAAGGACATCAGGTTTATTAAAGGAACTGCACAAAGGCTAGAACCTAAGTTTTCTCCCTTGAAGGGGAGTATTCTCATCATGTCAGGGCACTGTGAAATTCTTTTACTGATTCTTCTCATGGCCTATCAATCTTTTTCTGTGCTACAGGTAAAGGGGGATTAGATTGTATAAAACACCCTGAGAAGTGGGAAACTTTACTTAATATTGAGAACATTTCTTGAAGGCCAAAAACCACTTAGAAGAGAAACCACTTGCTGCCTAAGCCTTCAGCTATTAGGTTGTCATGGAAATACAAGCCTCTTTTGTCAGTTATCTACTCCACCAAACGAATGCATGGCTCACTCACATTACAATACATACCTATGCTTTATGTTCCTTATTGACAAGCTCTGAGGGGCTTTTCACTTCCCACTCAACATGCAGATTAATTATACTCTTTGGAGATACTGTCTCCTTGAGTGACAGATGGAAGAATAAGGGACGTTGTTTATCATTCATACATTGTGTCAGGCCCTGAGGCACCAATAAGCTTTAATCGCCATGACCAGCCACCTGAGATTCTCCACTCACATTCCTCTTCCTGGCGATACCATTTGGGCTTAGTATGGGGCCTTTAGCTCCCGTCTGGGCTATGCTGAAGGAGCGCCTGTCTTGCGCTTATGCCTGTGCCTCTGCCCTGTGCATTCAGACTGCAACGCACAGGCTGACTTCCCAGCTTGACCTTGGTCCTGGTCTTGTCATTATGAACTTCCCTGGCCACGACCGGACCTGATCCTGACCTGCATATTGACTTTCTAGCTTGGCTTTAGATCTACCTCATCACCACAAGCTTGCTTCATGATCTGGGCTCTTGGCTGAATCTGGCCATGATCTCTAGGTCTGCCCTGCTCATGGGTGGTGAGATAGGGCCCTGACTAGTGAGGCCCCTACCCTGTCAGCCATGGCAGTCCCCTTCACTCCTGCCTCCCCATCCCTGAAGGAGCACCTGGCCCTTGCTGCTCCCTGACACATCAGGCCTGAGATTTAGTACTTAGGAAATTCAGCACTCATGGCAGGTAGGTAGTAGTTATTTTGAATGTGCATCACATCAAAAGCTTTCACGGACAATCAGTTGCTTCAGAAACACCAGAGTCAAATTAGACTAAATTTCATAGACTAGCTATTTTCAGGTGGTTCTAGACCGGCTCTTATAAACTGCGATTACGCTGCTTGATAAAAGACTCCCTCCTTTATTATGTTCTTCTCTGTACACAGCTACAATGATCTTTCTGATCACTGAAAGTATTTAATCCTGAGGAGTTAAGACTGTAGGTCATGTGTTTAAGTGCACTACATCCTGCTACCTCTGGTTTAAAAAGCATGCTTAAATGAAATACAACTCTACTAGCAGTCTTTCTGTTCGAAGCAATTTGGGTGAGTGGACTTCAGAAAGGTTAGTGCATGATCCTTCAGATCAATTGTCATTTCAAAATGATGAAGCACGGGTGACTAAGGCTAGCCTCTTGAATTTCCATTCATCCAGACCATTTTGTATATCTGGCAGTGTGATGCTTCCTTCTTGTGGCCACTTTGCCCTGGTTTTCTTATTAGCTAGAAAATAACTGCACAAAACAAAAGGTATAAATTCATTAAACAAGAAAAGATGTATTTGCTATCTTTGAGATCGCAAATTCTCCATATTGAGAATCTGGAGAACTGAAATGTCCAAATACTCAGGATAGGTGCTGTGAAGATTTGTTACTGAAGTCAATCAGAAAGTGATGACCTAACAAACAGCACTTTATTTACCAACCCAA
>VZSC01001930.1:163250-185152 GCA_013398225.1 Steatornis caripensis
GAGGAAAGGCTGAGAGACCTGGGTCTGCTTAGCCTGGAGAAGAGAAGACTGAGAGGGGATCTCATCAATGCTTATAAATATCTAAAGGGTGAGTGTCAAGAGGATAGGGTCAGGCTCTTTTCAGTGGTGCCCAGCGACAGGACAAGGGGCAACGGGCACAAACTGCAACACAGGAAGTTCCACCTGAACATGAGGAAGAACTTCTTTACTGTGAAGGTAACAGAGCACTGAAACAGGTTGTGGAGTCTCCTTCTCTGGAGAGATTCAAAACCTGCCTGGACACATTCCTGTGCAACCTGCTCTAGGGGCACCTGCTTTAGCAGGGGGGTTGGACTGGGTGATCTCCAGAGGTTCTTCCAGCCCTGACCATCCTGTGATTCTGTGAAATTAAAAATAATATGGAGAACTACAGAGTAGTCTGGTTTTATCCCCAGTAGATCAGAGAATGATGACTGGCAAGGTGACTATTCCCAACCTGTTAGAAGTTTACTGGCAGGGCAGATAAGAGTTACAACATGCAGCTCTACAGCTTGAAAGGGCAGCCAGAATGACCTCTCCTCTCAATAAAGGAAAGGAGAATTTTCAATCACTGAGTGCAGTCAGTCTCACTTCTACTGCCAAGAGGTGGTAACACCCCAGACAGTGGGAAGAGTTGATCAGTGTCCTATGACCTAGGGAAAGGAGACTGACAGATGCAATTTTATGTTCAAAGTGCTGCCTCATGCTCTGAAATGAACTCTACACATGACATAGTACAGCAATTTGAAACAATATTCCCAAAGTCAGCATGTCTCAGTGATACAAAACCAGGGAAATTCAGGAAAAAAGGCATGCAAAGTAGATGTTTGTTTTAAACAAACCATCTCTGTAATCGTACATAACTTATTCAAGCAATAAATCCGTATGAACTGAAGTGGCAGGCTGACATTCACATACAATTATGCATAGTATTAAGTATCTTGTAACTGTAAGTGACATGGTTGATTTCATTTTGGCCATTTGTAGTATATGATAACAGCCAACATGAATTCAGATATGGCTTACAAGCCGGGCCAGTTAGATAACTGCTACATTTAGAGCTTAAAATAAAATCATGTTTTGGAATCTGCTTACCTATACAGTCAAATGTTCTTCCCAATAAAATGCCAAGGAAAAGATCATAGTGGCATATGGAAAACTCAGACAGAAGGAGTTACAGTACATTTGTATTGTCAATTCATTGACCTTGTTAGATCTTATAAAGATGATGGGTGACCTCATGAACATCCTACAGCTTCCTTGGTTACTCTCTGGGCCTCTGATACACACCATATTTAACCATACACAAAACACATTTCCAGATTAAGACCTAAAAATGTTCTTTTTAGGATCTGTTTTTCATACTGATCTTAATGGATTTATAATGCCTAAGAAAAATGCCTATATTCTGCAGACAGCACACTTCCAAAGCCTGGTATTGTAAGTAAAAAGTTTTTCTAATACTAATTACAATGAAAAACTTTACAGTTGAGCACTATTACTACGGAGGCAGATAATGAACTCCCTCAGGCAATTTATGCATAGGGGAATGGCAGTTTTCCCATTGCAATAAGTATGTTGATGGTGGTTAATCAAGTAGAAGTCAGAAAAACAAGGATAATTTGGCATTTTCTCCCTTTACTGAATGACAACTCTTAATATTGTCCTGCACAATTTGCTAATTTTTTAGATTAGCAGAGCCAAAAAATCATCAACAAAGTAAACCTTCAGTTACACAGGTACTCATGCTAATGTTCGAACCAGATTCTGGTCTACTCTGTGCAACTATGCTATAAGGTTGCTATCCTATTTTGTGCCACCTCTTAGATGACTGTTCATAATGCAGGTTCCCTCAAGTCTTCTTTAGCACATGTTTAATGGAGAGGTGGGAATCATGATCCACTCAACCTCACCCTGCAGAGTCCAAAGCTGTATCTTGGTATCTGGCCCTTGTATACTCTGCCTGATATAGCTCTGGCACTCGTCCAATTCTAGTTCAGCTGTGAAATCAAGAAGGTGCTTCCCCTTACACATGCTAGATAAGTAACATGATGTTAGTCAACAATCATCTGTCATTCTTGTATATTTCCCAAATCATGATTCATAATCAAGATAGCACAGGTCGAAAAGTCAATTGCCCATTTCAAATAAGTCTGTGCTGCTGAGAACTGTCATTTGTCAAAGCAGACTCTCAGACCAATTACTTATAGCGAAATAATTATATTCTGAATGTCTTATACCAGTGCGGTATTAGGCGGTGACTAATGAAGGGTTCAAACAAGGGTAATGGAAGACAGTATATAATTCTGGAGAACGTAAACAGAGTCCTTACAGATAATATCATTCATCCGACTCAGCATAATTCTATCATTTTTTAACTATTGTAACTCATTGCTGTTCAAACCTGTATAATACAAACAGCAGTCTGCCAAAATGTCATTTAATATTTCTACCAATTCTTATTGACTATTTCATTTTCAAAGACGGAGCAGATCTTCCTTTATGTAACATGGAAATACAGAGTACTTAAAATTTTGAATTAGTTGTATAATGCTGTTGCTAAGCACTTCATTAAAAAACAGAAACAGATTGGTAAATGAATTATTGCAAAAGGCTGTGCTTAAAGAAATTCAACTTCTAATCTGGCTTTTTACAATCTTCCTATATTTATCTATTAAACTGTTTAAACCTCTGCTTTGTTTTCCCTCACACAGCATTTTGACATTAATCTTTTGATTTTTTTGATTTGACAAAATCTTTTTGATTTGACATTAATCTGACACTAAGCTCTTACAGTAGCTAACTGAAGACTATAGTCGTGCTATGATAGGTAAACAGAGTACTGTATTCTTAAAAATACAAACCTATACCTTCTATATATAATTCCATACCTTCTGTAACATTACACTCACACCAAAGACTATGTAAAGGATTATTTGGTGATTTACCTGGTCTTGAGGAAGGAACTCTTGCTATCTCTAGGGAACAAGGTTTTTTGGTCACTGCTATGTCTATCGAATCACAAAGACTGCTATCATTTTCTGAAGGAACTGCATCCAGAGGTACAGAGGGTATTGCTTCCAATGCATAACCTCTCTTCTTTGAATAAGATTCCTGAAATGCAAAAATTTAAGTAGGTAAGAGAAATATTTCTCAGGTGACACAGGAGAAGAACCAGGTTCAATAATTCTGGCTAGCAGGCTTTAAAATTTAGCAAATTAAATACTACATTCTGCTGAAATCCAAATTGTAACAGACTGGAAGAATTACTTGCATGCTAGAAGATAACATTTCTTGTTTCTTTAAATTTTTGTGTAATAGATTTCTTGTTTAGTTACAGAAATGTCTTTATTCATCAAACTTTGTATTTAGCAAAAGCTCCAACATAAACGGTCTTGCCATAACTGCTTTGCTAGGTTCTAATTCAGGGGATGTTTCTTACTCAATTTTTTAAATTATGTCCCTTATCTGATTTTTTAAATTATATTTCATGCAAGTGACAATTACATTAACCACTGCAATTACTTTCTCTTTGGGGATGGTTTTACAATATGTTTATATTATATATAAGACAGCTAAAGATATGCCATGTACATTTTGATGGCAGAATCCCAGGTTGTGAAAGAAGATGAATTACTGCTCTACATTTGAGTGAACGGCAATAATGGTGCAAGGTCCCTTAACAGTGATACACAGTGAATAGTGAATTCCCATCATCAGCAAATGTTGAGGGAGGGGAAAAAAGGAATTAGTCAGAAGTTTTGCTGGTACGCTGAAGTGTCCAATCAAGCAGACTGTCTCTTCTTTAGAGCATGAATAAGAAGATGCCATACAGTTTCACCAGAGTTTCTTGATTTGTGATTATTTTTTTTTAATCCCAGTAGAAAGCAATTGCATGGGCAAAGACATATTTCCACATTTTCCTTACACTGGACATATGGATGCCTGGGAAAGTCAAGCATTGCACATAAATCAAATATGATATAATAAAATGCAAAGGGCCAGAGAGCACACTGACAGATATTATCGTAGCACTAAGAAAATTATTGAAGAATGTGATGATGTCCTGGTTTCAGCATCTGTCGTCCATTTAACAGCCAGCCTAGGCTTAAACTGTGACAGACGAAGAGAATAGGATGTGAAATGACAGCTTCTTCAACACGAACTCTTATCGCCTAAGGTAAACTACGGCTGTAGGTAACAGTCCCTTTTTTAGGTAAATGATGTATACTGTTAGCGGATCACTACACTACTGAACTTTTTGCAGTTTTTCCTGATAATTGTGTTGTGACCTGATGTTTATGAGAGTTCATAACCTGGTAATAACTCAAGGCCTCTCGAAGGATAGGGCTGAGATGGCTGCAACAGGAGCTTCACTTCAAAATTCTACTTGTGACTTCAGTAGAAAAAAATTTTAAATGACTCCAAGGTTAACCCACCACTGAATAAAGAATTTGAATACTGGAAACAGTTAACAGCGAAAAAATGTACAAAATAAAATAAACAAAATACTAACAAGCATTTGTAATAAAAACCAAAAGTATGTACTAGCAAACAATGCAAGATTGGGAGTCAGTCTTCAAAACACATGTGATTGTGGCTCTACCTCTTTTACCATTTCCTCTCTATGTCTACGCAGAGTACGAGCTCTCTGCATTAGCAGTTGTATTGATATATACTAAAAGTAACTAATATCAGCTAGCAGACTCTAAAGACACAACAAGGAACTGAAAAATTTTGTAAGTGGGCTAATTGCAGCTCCAAATACAACTTTTTAAACAGAAACCATCTCATCTCATTTCTTAAATGAAGTTAATAGAAAATTATTCCTGCAGCCCACATCCTGTAAAAAAAAAAAGCTGTTTTTAAAAAATTCTGCAAATAATAATTCCATAAAATAAAATATGGATATTAGGAAGAGTACAACTGAATCAAGTTTACAAACACACAGTATTACTGGAATAAATATGCATTAGTTGGGACGATAGGTTTAAATTAGAGAAGACTTTAAAAACCTTGTAATTTATAAATTACAACACTGTTAACTCTGTATCATATTCCTGCCTTTTTCTCATAATAAATATAGAAAATATTCCTCCCTAGACTGCACTGTGTAATGTGGAGGCATTGAAGTGGCTGAAGTGCAACTGTAGGACAAGAGGAATCCTTCCTACCTTGCAAAAAAGGAATTTCTACCTCGTCCATTTAAGTCTGCTGTAAAAAGACAGAGGCAACAATTTATTTACCAAAGCCATGGCTAAAACAGCAGACTTCAGTTTAATCCTTGTATATGCAAGCTTCTGTAAGAGTAAGTCAGAATGCCAAAACTCTAGTAATAGCATATCTGCCTAGAGAAGCCCATGAAGAAATACTGCAGCCTTTAAAATTGTCACCAAACAACAATGTGGAACCCTACTCAGCTCCTGAATTCAGCTACAGACAAAAACTATTAAAAACTGATATATGAAACAGAATAGATATTGGATCAAACTTTATGTCTATGTCACCCAATATTCTGTCTACAAAGGCCTAGCGAACAGCAAGACCAGCACAAGAACAGGACAAGCACGTAGTAGTACTTTTCCTCCTACAACCCTTTGAGGAACTTTATAATCAAAACTTCATAATCAAATGGTGCTGACTTCGTTTTGCTCGTCCACCAATCAAGCCTTCTAAAATTACCTTCTCAATTTGCCTTTAGAGCACGTCACTTTTTACAGTTTTAATGCATTTTTAGCTATCTCACAAATTCTTGTACTTTAGAAGGCAATGAATGGTTGTTCTTTACTCATTCCTTACTTGTGATTTTGCAGACCTCTATCACATTCTCCCTTGTCCTCTCCTTTAGGGAATGAGAAATTCTAACCTACTACCCAGCTGTTCCCAGGATTTTGACCATCCCTGTCACCCCTCACCCCCCCAACCCCCACCCATTCTCAGTGATGAGACAGAGATCAGATTTTCACATGGCATTCAAGATGGGAGCTCACCAAGTATTCATACCGACATAATGATGTTCCCTCTAATTGGTCTTAACGTGCAATTTGATTTTCTGAATGTTGTTCAACATTCTGTAATTAACATTGCAAGAATGTAATGTCAGAGAAGAACAAACAAAAACGATGGGGTTACTGAGAAAATGGTTGGAATGTACATTACTGATGAGTAAATTCTTCCTAAATCTCTCCCTAATAAAGCAGATACAATAATAGTATGCCAAGCAGAACTTAAATAAGTTAGTGTCAAAAAAGAATTGCTAATAGTTTAAAAAGTCTGAAATTCTATCAACTGATTAAGTGATGATAATAAGACTTAATTTAAAAGTGCTTATGTAGCAAAAAAGGAGACAATCTTCTCGGGAAAGCAGTGTAAAGTCTTCTGGTTGCTGCAAGGTGTTCTTATTTTGCAGGTACTGAGCACATTCTAGAAATTTTTAAGCTCTAAACTAATTCAAGTTAGATGTTAGCACATGACATAAAATTGTCTTCAAGTATCAGGCATCAAGCAATGTGATTCTGTTTTTTTCTAAGGTTAAAAAGCTCTTTGGCATTCTTCTCAATAATATCAGTTCTGTTGTCTCACCTCACCCACTGCAATGAGCAGTAACTCTACAGTAATCCTACATGTCCTAGATATTTTCATCTGCATAATAAAACCTTCTAGAGAAATACTCTTCCTTTATAGTTGAATAATATTTAGTCCTAAAATAAAAATAATCTGAGTTTAATTTTTTTAAATTAGACATTATTCAATCTCAATTTTCTGTAAATTATTCCAAAAAGTTGAAGATGACACATGTAACTGACCACCACTAACAAGGCAGAGTAAGTTCTTATTTGAAGTTACAACTTCATAAAAGTAATGTGCTGGGCTGCCAGTACATTAAAATAAGTATTTTTGTGGAAAGGATAAAAATACATACACAATAGAAGTAAGAGAAAAAGAAAAGAGTGAGGGTGGATGAGTCACTGTGAAAGCATTAGAGAACAGTTGCCCGTACTGGTAAAATATAAATTAGATTTTGGCTTTGCAGAAAGAAACAGCAATATGAGATTGAAGTTGCAGAGCACGTGCCAGGAACAAACCATGGCCCTCTCTGAGGCCTCCAGCCAGTTGGGTCTTTTCTGAGCATACGCTTGATGGTATAATACCTATCATATATTATCTGAAACCAAAACAGGACCAGAGGAGCAGGGGGAGGATGTGATTGTTGATCAATAGGAATTAATTTGCTTCTAAAATATCTGCATGGCCACCACAAATGGTTATATACAAGTGTGAAATGATATTCCATAACATGAGTAAACCTTCTAAAACTCCATGATACTGAGTTGGGCCTTTTTCCCATGTTTCTGTCAAGCTTCTAGCTACTCTTACTTCTGCTTTCCAGATACTCTTGCATTCCTTATAAGAATCAATTGGAATGATGTATGCTCAAGGACTGAGATATAAGCACTATACACAAACTTGTGTTTGTATGATCTAAGAATAAAATGATAGATGCTCAGTAGGCATCTAATCTGAGCTGACATTCTGACAAAAAAGACAGAATTTGTATTTAACTGAACATTTTTTTATGCCATCCATCCCCTTTCCCATAGAACTCAGGTCAGTTGAAGTTTTATTACTTCCTCGGAACACGGGACAACACATCACAAGTCAGACATGACTGCCAGAAGAGTAACAGTAGAAAAACTGTTCTTTGAAGATGTACTGTTACACCTCATTCATCACATTCATCACAGTGATAATTCATGTAGGTATGTTCTGTCTCACCAGGCAATTAACTTATTTATAACTTAATACATTTAGAATTTACAACAGCTGTCTTGACCTCCTGGAGTCTAGGCTATTCACAGCTGAAGGCCACCCCGCATCCTGTTATTTGAAAACTTATTAGATCTGGATTTGCTTGTCTCTCTTTTTATATATGATTTCCTTGTCATTAAACACTAACTGTCCTCACAATTTATGTAAGACACCTAATAAGAATCATAAAGGTTAGAAGAAATAGTTATTTTAGCCCTAAGACACTTTTCTAGAAAGTATGAGTAGCAAGAAAGCCCCTATGCATATTTATACTTGAAAATATAAGGTAAGGACACTGGTTTAGAAAGAGAACGTTTAGGGAGTAGTTTCAATGGTCTTAAATTATATTTTCAGATAATTCAGACTTTTAAAATAAACTTCATGGCTATAATTATTTATTATCTGCAAACATGTAAGAACAAGAAGTGGAAGTAAGATACCCAGGGTTTCCTTTCTTCTGGATAATAATCCTTAAAGGAGAAATATTCTCATAAAGGTAGAAAGCAAGAATGTAATGTATCTGTCATCTTTAGAAAACTTCTTTTTCATTTATATAGATAATGAAGAACTGATACTAAATTGTGAGATGTCCCTTGAGATCCACCAGGGTATCATATCTTCTCCCCTGGCTTGCTGCATGCCAGAGGACCAGCATGAAGAATGCAAGTGGTTCTTCTTCCATCATAGTAGGATAAATTCTGTCTAGTTGTTCTTTAAGGGAGTGCTATGATACTTCTATTAACAAAACTTAGGAGATTTATTGATTCTAAATGCTCTGACAACCCAAAGCTGAAGATTACCATGAGAATGAGCAATAACAATATCCTATTTATGTCACAGAATCATAGAATAATTTGAGTTCGAAGGGATCTTTAAAGGCCATCTAGTTAAATCCCCCTGCAATAAGAATGGACACCTTCAGCTAGATCGTGTTGCTCAGAGCCCAGCCCAACCTGACCTTAAACGTTTCCAGGGATGGGGCATCTACCACCTCTCTGGGCAACCTGTTCCAGTGTTTCACCACCCTCATCATAAAAATGTCTTCCTTATATCTAGTCTGAACTTGTTTTTATCAAACATACTTCTTGCTGTTCGCAAACATACTGATGTATAACGTTGTTGGATTGGAACACGTCACACTGAAATATTCATTATAAGTAACCAAAGGTTGCTAAGAGAAATCAAGAATGCAAGCTAGAAAGAAGTCTTGACCACCGACTAAAGATAATTAGGATAGTTTTCCGGTGTGCAGCAAGGTGGTGGGAAGAATGCCCAAACCTGAAGGGTGTTGTGTGAGTTTGTCATGGTAATGTACTGAGCAAAAACACTTGAAAGTATTTCCTATGTCATCGTAAGCCAAAACCACAATTAGATGGTGAAATATTTCTTTTGAGTGCCTCTCCATTGAAGGAAAGCAGGAATATTATTATAATTTTATTGCTAGCAAAAACATTTTTATGTATTACTAATAATTTAACCAAAGTAATTTTTATAGTATCGTGTAATTAGAATAATTTTTCATGAGTCAAACTATGATAAATGTTCATTGTTATGACAGCTAGAAACACTTGAATATGTAATTTGTCATAGAACAGATAATAAGGTTCACTTCATTGTATATTACAGAATCTGGAAAATCCCCAATAATCTCGTTTAAGGGTAATGACACTGGAGGATCTACTCTGGTCTGCACAAAGTATTTATAATATAGATTTTAAAAGGGTATTCTCTTTTACCTTCTCATCAAGCATTTGATACAGTGGGTATGCTGTTGTAGGAATAATACATGTACAAAGTTATCTTAAATAATTCTTTCCCACCGGCACCTGAAACAGCCTTTGTGAGTAAGTTTCAGTAAGACTTCCACAGAGCTGACAAAAACGTTCATTTTAAAAAACATGCCAGATTTGTTATCCTCCTTATTCATAGTTAAAAATGTAAAGATGATGCGTAATTTTTCAGAAACCATTCCAAAAAGTTAGAGGTGCTTTTTAAAACTTTGTTTGAGGAAAAATGAGCATTATTTACATAGCACCCCAAATGCAGGTTTATCCTCTCTTTTCCAAATGCATATTTTCATGTGTCTTGTTTAAAATCTAACATTTCACATGAAAACTCTACAAATGTCAATCCCTGAAACCTAAAGGTTCCTACAAAGCTTTACAATACGAGACTAGCTAATGTAGCCTGAAATACAAATGTCTGCAAATATGGGTAAATTGTGAGCATAATGAGCGCAGTGTTAACCTCAGCAGTAGAAACATATCACTGTATTTTATGCAGAGTTTTCATAATTCTATCTGGCAGATATTCAGAATTTCAAATGAAGTTAGATTGTTGTAGTTATGTTACATGCTTTCCCATGCATACAACATCCAGGCCATAAATAAGAGCAGATGCTTCCTCTAATAAATAACTCAGTGTAACAAAGAATATACTGCAAGTCTACATAATCTGGTTTATGCGAATGCTAATGGTTGTGTAGCAATGTAGCATAATACAATAACTGGTTTAATAAATGATACTTAGTTTAGCTGAACAAAATGCAATTACAAACTAGAAAGTAATTTCCAGGTTAAATAACCTCTCATTTTTTCCACTGTTTTCACGAACAATGTTAAACAAAAAAAAAAAGTCTTGATTGAATATCAAGCTGTAGGAAAATGCCTATTTAAAATAAAGGCTATTATATTAAAAAGACAAAATGAACTGAAGCCTCAGCTCCATGGAAAAAATACTTCTCTGCAAGTTGCTTATGCTGTAATGCGTGGGGTTTTAAACACACACAAGCACACAAAGCAGTTAGCTCAATATGTGGGGCAAATTTTGGTAAATTAAAAAAAAATCAGGATTAAAAAATTAAGAATGGAATATTATGCATTACTAAGTATGATAATAAAACAAGTAATTATTCTTTGCCAAAGTATTCAGGTATCATTTCACAGCCAGAATTTCATATATGAAGGAGGGCCCAAACAAACACTTATTTTCATACAACTCTCTCTCTAGTAAGAGATAAAACAACTCATTGGAAATTGAGAACTTTGGGACAGAAGATGAATGAAGAGGCTCAATGAAGAGAGTCAACAGTTTCAAGGGTGTCAGATTCAAAGTTCAAAACACACAGAACAACAGGAGGAAGGCTCCTCTTGTAACTTCTGCGGTAAGAAGGAAGAAACCACTTACCACTTTCCCAGAGAATGATAAATACGTGTGTATTTTTGTCAGGCCCTGAACTTTATTTGGTAACAGCACAAAGATTTGGAGGTGGTTATGAAGGGATATTTTAAACAGTACCAGTTTGCTACATAATCAGATCTCTCCACTAAAAAATAAGTTTTCTTATTTGTAAGAAAAGGATCACAAAAGCTTTACAGGAACTGTGGGAGATCTCCTGACTTACAAGGATCACAATAGCATATGACTAACAACTGAAAGGTTCATTTTAAGCATCAAAACGTTTTTTTTTTAAAGTCACTATTTAATCACTTTTCCATAAGCCAACAAAAGAAATATTTTCCACCTTGGGTTAACGTTTCTGAATGTGCCTGAGAGTGTGTGTGAAATATGCACAGAAAGACTGAATGAGAATTTATAGGTCCACCTTTGCACTGCAAGGCAGTGAACCATTCATGCTGCTTCTTCCCAGCTGAAAGACTCATCAGCTTTGTGCAGCTCTTAAACAAGTTTTGTCTCCCACTCTGCTAAAACCTACCAATCTTAGGTTTCCAATAGAAGTAGCGAACATGAAGTAAAAATAATCCCTGATATTATAAGAGTCAAAAGCATAGAAAATGTTAGATATTTAGAAACCCTGGAGTCAGTATTTACCAGACAGCAAATGCAGAAAAAAATAATTAACACACTATTCTATGTTAAGCAGACACGCTGAAGTTTTCTGACATTTTACAGCTTCATTCTTACTGATCACTGTGCCAGTAAATGAAAAATATATATGTTGCTAAGGAGGGGAGAGAGGATTTGAATACCCCTAAGCAGACCTGGAAGCAAAACACATCATCTGTGTGAACAGTAATTTTCACTATTAACATAAAGCAGAAGAGAACCCTAGAACTGTAACCGACTTGATTGGAGGGCAGATACCATCACTAAAATGAGGCATTATGGAAGACATTTTCTTTGAAAAGAAAGCTTTACCACCAAAGTGTATTAATCCATTATTTGCTACGAATAACTTGTGCATTTTTACAAAACATTCTGTATCTGCCCATGCGTCTTGTTCTGAAGTCACGTAAATACTTTCACAAATTTGCACAATAGAAACCAATTACTTGCTGTCATACATAATGGATTTAATAGAAGTCACAAACGAACATTTGCTGTTTCAGAAAAGGGAATCTCCCATGCTTAAAAGTTTTCCAGTTTGATACTGAAGAAATAAAAATTTAATTATGGTTGGTATAAACGTTATTATTGCAATAGTGTAAGCCAAGACTCTCTTAAAAGAACCCCCTCCTACACATGCTCCCACAGTAAAACAGAAAGAACAAGAAAATATTTTTCCAAATATTAAAGTTATTGAAAGTCATATTATCAAAAATGAACAACTTTCTTTTGAATCATACCCTTATCTGGTACACAACTGAAGAGAAAATGAGATACAAAATCAACAGAAGAACAGCATTTTGAAATTGTTCTTTAAAGGTCCTAGGATGAATGTAAAGTTTGTAAAAGTTAGTACTTTCTAATTAAATAGGTCCGAATAACCTTTGTCTACAGGAAGCACGGTATTTCAGCAGTGTGAAAACTGAACCTAAGAGACAATTAGAGGGAAAGTAAATCCATAATGTAAGTTGCAATCAGTGTTTTTAAACTAAAGTAAATTATTCCATTACAAGAGGAGAAATATGCACAACAGCATTAGACAAACGTTAATACAATGTTGTTCATACCTCCTATGTTCTTAAAGAACCCAGTAATTTCCTATTTTGAACCATAGTTCAGAACCATAACTCTGAATGGAACCGTATGAACCCTGCCATTTCCTGGTCAAAAACATGGCAAAACTCACTAACATTCATAATACAGATATTTAACTTTGTAGATTAAAAAAGTTCCATTACCCAGTGCTATCTCGTCATACTGCCTACATACTTTGCAATTTTATGAGGATTGACTTGGCCATGTTGAACTCAATTAGCTAAGACTGAACTACAAGGACAATATATCAGCATAGCTAGCTAATTCACTACTCATCACCGAAGGAGAAACATTTGGCTAAAACATGCTACTTCCTTATGGCTCTTTAAATAAGGAATCCCACTGTTTTATGTCAAAGCTCTACCACTTTAGTTGTTACCATAATGATTCCCATGGTATGATAATCCACTTATTGCAAATACTCAGCCTTAGTTATTGGATAATGAAAACTGAGAACGTGGAGGTTATATAAAATGAAGGGAACGAATGTCACATTTTCAACGAAATTTGAACTTCAAAAACTTTTTATAGGTTCATTGCAAGATTCCAGTTACAAAATGGCTACCACAGAATCATACACCTATCTGGCCAGAATTCAGGAATCTTGCCCCATATTTGCACTCACACTAGCTATATGTAACACTTTTACTACAGATACTCTCTAACGCTGTGTGACCTTCCTTCACATGTGAACAAACTATGTGTTTCATACAAACAAAATGGTAAAAAGTACACAGAACTCTCTGCCTACTGATTCTGTTGCTCTAGATTCTTAACTAATTTCTTATATTTCAACAAATGAGTAACTCAACTTCAAAACAGCAATGTAAATGCTTAAAGTTAACATATATTCAAGTAATTGGCAAACTCAAGATCCTTTCATAATTTCATGATGAGGAAACAGAATTGGTCAGAAAAAAAAATCTGCTACTCAGAAAGCCTGTGATGTGGTGTGGTGGAGTGTCTGCAGTTCTTCTTCAGTCATACAGTCCTGATGAGAAATCATTGTCCTTAGGAGAAAGCTGTTAAGATAGCTATCATTTAGAGGCAGCTCAGAAATTATTTATGCGCTTTACAATAGCACATGGTTACATTCAAAAGAAACAAAAAAATCCCTGCTCAATCTGTCCACTTTGGAAGTGGGCAGAAAGGAGTGAATGAAGGCCTTCTGCTTTGTCAGCTGTGTACCCTCTGTGAGCGCCCTGGAGTTTAATTTGCACACAAATTCAGCTCAAACCTAGGCATGTAGTCAAACACATCCTTCTACTTTATGTCTCACGCTGGCTGGCTTCCTGTTCAACATAAAAGAGCAATCAATTGAACATCTCCAGAGATGTCCACACTTTCTCATGGATTCAGGGAGCACAAGCACCCAGATGGGTTTCTGAATGAACTTTCTGCTGCCAATATTTGTCCATCACAACGCAAAACCAATAACTCTATAAAATCAGTCTGAATAAGGCAGAATTTAGGCACCTGCCCACATACAAATCGATTACAACAGTTTACTCAAAAAGCTTTATGTGTATATAGAACTTAAGTATCTGCTAAATGTAAAGGCTGATTAGGGAGGAAGCGAGTGGGTTGTAAGTACTTAGACAACCAAGTAGGTGAAAATATTGTCTGAGAGTTATGGAGTCAATTTTGCTAAATTAAAAATTAAGTGGAATTACATGGGACTTAACACTGCCTAAAGATTTTATTTTCTCTCTTCTTTGTAACAGTATAAAAGGCTGTGAAACAAAAATTAGGATGCTATAAAATTCTAGCACCTCCAAAAATAATATAGTCACCTTGATGCTGTCAATTTATTAATTTACCTGAATGTCTTCACAGTTTTATTGTTTATGTTGAAAGAGTCTGCAAAATACCGGGTGGCCTGTTGTGGTTATACAGAGGGACATTTGTAACATGTAACTTTAATAAAAAGCTATCTCCCTCTTTTTCCAAAGTAACACAACTATTCCCTATATTATTAGTAGTATTACTGTTATTTCTATTTAATATAGTAAGATTTTATGGATCAGGCTGCTTATTGCTCCTGGAAAGTGAATAGAGCATTTGCATTCTACAGCTGATACAGCTGATACAAATACAAATGATTAACATTATTCCAGGCAGAAAAACATAAAACATGACGTTCCTTGTTTCCTAGCTGAATTGCCTTTCTGAGAGGCCTTAAAGTAAAAAGACATATTTGACTGGAATTGGTAGATCACATTTTCTATCAATAAACACATCCAAAATACATTACCGTGAAAACATGTAACAATGCAGTCTTACATGTTTCCTTTTGATATCTCAAATATGGACCCTCCTTAACTTCAGTTTCATTGCATGTGACTTAATCTTAACTATGAATTATTAACAGTGGAAAAATCACAATAATCAGTTTTAGATTTTAAGAAACTCTTAGCTTTAGACTGGGGCTGGATTTTTGTGAACACATAAGCATTTCCTGGTAATGTTCTGTACGTATGGAAGCCCAAGCGTGATTAGGCACATTAATGCTTATACTTAAGTAGGCTTAAGTAATTTGTAGAATCAAGGTTTATCTCATTTTCAGACTCGATATAATGCATACTGGTAATAAAAGTTTTCAGTGAAATACAACAGCCAGACATGACATTAAACCGAAGGCATGCAATTTCTTTTGTATAGCAAGAGAGCATTCACAGTACCACACTACAAAGTTGTTCTTTTTAAATGCTCCATTGCCACTCAGGTCTTTTCTTCAGAAAGAAATCATGTTCTATCAGTTTTACAGACTTCTCCAGGGACTTACTCTATGATGCCATGAATTTCCCTACCACTAAAAACTGAAGTAAAAAAACCAAAACAAACAAACCACCCCCCCTCCCCCAACCTCACAGTTTCCAGTATTAGCTTGTCAGTGGTTCTCAAATACATTTGTACCACCATTGAAAAAACCCTGTAAACTCAAAACAGAAAAAAAGTTGCTAGGCTCAAAAAAAGTCCCAAAGTGTCAAGTGCCTTTAAATAGCCCTTCATAGAACTGCAACCTTACCACAGCACGACTTAACGGCTGATCCATGTAGTAAATCCATGTAGTAATCACAGTGCCCAGATACCCAACTGATCTCTTAAGTCAGATACCTCCAATACCAGCCTTTTTGTCTATAAACCCTTTTCATCCAGGTCCTTTCACAGAAACAACAAATACAAAGTAACTATGATGGCTTTTTTTCCAAAAAATGTAATACTGAATAGTAAACCTGATTTGGTCACGCTAACCAGGAACTTCTACAGAAGTTTTCAAGTTTCAACATACTGCTTTAATATTTCTGTTATGAAGCAACATGAAGTTTTTAATACAAAGCTGAACTTTTCATGTACAAAACTATTTGTTATGCATTATTGCTATCCATTTGCTGTGCAATTCAAATTGGGTTTTTATTTTTCCATTTTCCCGTATTTGTCAGGCAGTAGAGCAAGCAAAAACACTCCTTGAAAATGGAGTTACAACTAACTTGGAAACCACAAAATAACAAAATGTAACATACTTGCACTATTTAAGATCTTCCCACTTGATCACTGTGCCATATTTCAGTCAGGAATGTGACAGTGTTCAATTCAACTTTAATTTCTACGTGAATTTGAATATCTTTAGTTAAAGTCCATCTTGAAAACCGGTATGGTCATCGATACATCAGATGATTTCTGATATATATGAACAATTCCGGTCTTGTTTGACACTTTTCTTTCTCTATCTCATCCCATTTAATTTTCCTGTTACGATCACACCAAGAGCCAAGCGAGGCCAGCAGTGCTCAGATTTACACAGTGCTGGACAGGGATAGCCATACGTTCAAAAACAGTAATTTACCAACTGAAGAAAACTGAGTCAGTCCTAATTTTTTAAAGAAATTAGCTCATCTGAGGTCACATATCTAGAATTTTATTGAGAATTACAGAATGTAGATGTTTATATATAATTACATGAAAGACATCTCTGGAAGTAATCCTGTCCAAACTTTCAGTCAAAGCAGAGCTATCTTAACCATTAGGTTGCTCTGGGCCTTACCCAGTCAATTCTGAAAATACCCAAGAATAAATAGATTACAACATCTCTGATTACACTACATACCTGTGTAGTGGCGTCTAGATTGTACAGCTAGTGCAGTAAAAATGCATTTGCCACAAGGCATCTGAAGTCACGGATAACTGGAAATCTACATTGGAAATTAAGATGCTACATACTATACGCAAGAACAAAACGTTCAGCTTCACTCCTTAAAACACAATCAGAAAATATAGCGCAGCACTAAAATAAGAAACAATTTTTTTCAATAGACTTATTTCCTATCACTGTTCAGCAGGGTATAATCATCACCTGCTGATTCTTTCTAGGCAGAATACATATTGCACTTCTCAGAAGCTGCTTCAGTGTGTGGGTGGCATGTTCCTGAAATTACCAATAAAACTGCAGCTTACTGCAGAAGAGACAACACTGCAAATCAAGAGTTTAACAGAAATATTTTTTTATGGGTAATATAGCTCTCCTTGTCAACCCCATTTAAGTAAACTCATAATTTAGTCTACTAAATTAAGAGGAAAAAAAAATTCCCACTGTTCACTGAAGGCTAGAAACTATAGGAAAATATTATAGACAGTATAGCAATCTTACTCTGGCTATTCATGTTCCAGGTATACTGTATGCCAAAGTTTTCCTGGCTTACAGTGGTCCTCCCTCAAAAATAATTGTCTCTAGCACGTCTGTATCATCACCTATCAAATTGGTACATCACCAAATAAGATAACAGCTTTTCTCCCCTGTAACATATAAATTAGATAACGCCACAAGGCTTTCTATTTCTAATTTTGGTGAACCTAAACATCAACTAATATTAGCCCAATCTATTTCTTTACCAGTCTAATTTGAAATGTACTTCCACTGACTGCACTGAGACATAAAGTGAAGTGAAGGATGACACCATTTTTTGGGTCCAAGTTGTTAAAATATTTCGGCCAATAGTGTTCAGCATAAAAATATACTCTTTGTTTTTCTCTGTTTTTATTACAGAGCAAAGAAGAAACACTCCGTCTTTTATACTCTGTCCTCTGCACCTCAGCAGTTCAAAAAGTTACTATAACACTCGCATGGAGCTTAAAATCTAAGAAAATTTTTAGAGGCAACTGAAAATAGGAGTTCAAACTGAAAGAATATGTTAAAATGAAAATAAATAATGTCCAATAAATTTCCCAATATTAAAATTCTCCAGAAAGGGACAACATAGAGTCATGTTGTCTCTCGCCAGAGAGTATCAGTACGGAGATTTTTTAGGAATAGACTTGATCTCCATGTGAAAACTGAGTTAACTCCTTGTTTAATTTCCTCATTTGTCTCTCACGTATCCAAATCTGACATTAAGCTAGAAACATAGTGCTTCTTTAAATATTTAAGTAAACTTTCCATATCTATCTATAATTTTGTAAATAGCCATGCTTCCTGGCAACAGGAAGATTTATACTTACGGCTTTTAAATTGAACTTCAGTTTTGCCATAGCAACTGCACTGTTCTCTTTACAGATATTACCTTCATTTTTTAACAGACAAATGTGGTGCTCCTGGTCGGCTGTGATGTCGAACGTAGGGAATAACTGTCAGGATTTTTAAGTTATACATACAACACTTAATTCAAGAGACAGTGCAGTCAAGCTGATCCAGCAGCTTCCTAAATGGGACACAGCTAAATCTGCCTTATCTCACAATTACTTTATATCACAATTAGGAAAATACGTGGTGGGCATGGCTGTCAAGATTAAGGTGTGCAGACTGCTTGCTTTAAACTGATAATATTGCTGTGATCACAGAGGACTCTGCACCACCCATCTCTCTGACATTGCAGACAGCCCTGTATTTATCTCTGTACATCAGGCCCTGTTTGCCCCTTAGCAGAGAAATATTCAAAGCACACTATCCATTAAAAAGGAAATGGAATGAAAACTACAGTTTCATACATTTGGAGTATGCTGCTTTATTCCAAAGAANGCATGGCTGTCAAGATTAAGGTGTGCAGACTGCTTGCTTTAAACTGATAATATTGCTGTGATCACAGAGGACTCTGCACCACCCATCTCTCTGACATTGCAGACAGCCCTGTATTTATCTCTGTACATCAGGCCCTGTTTGCCCCTTAGCAGAGAAATATTCAAAGCACACTATCCATTAAAAAGGAAATGGAATGAAAACTACAGTTTCATACATTTGGAGTATGCTGCTTTATTCCAAAGAAAATGTGAGCATGTATGTACGTGGGTACCGATAAACTTTGTAAAATAAATATATTAGGAGCGGAATAGTAATTAACCTACACTGCAGAACAGAAGATTAAGACCAAGAAACAATTATGTTACTGGCACACAAGACTGCTCTACACTTACCATATTCCTTACCCCTTCCTTACGTTGTGCCCCTTAACCAATTGATAAAGCAAACAAATGGCCTCGGCAAACCAGTCTTTGTTCAAATTGCTTCCTACTACTTTACCGAAATCTATGTTCGGACAAACCAGGAGAGAGAAGAGTTTCTTCATCTTACTCTTATTTTCTGTAGTAACAGGTCAAATAACAACTACGTTTCAATTCAGCTTCCAGTTTATGTGTTTTACCGCTTTTACCACTATCTGTCACAGTGCTGAATGCAGCAATAGGTCTTGCCGTCTCTGCACAGCCTCACCTGGGGCCCCTACCCACACTCGTGCCCATGGGCCCAGCAGACCCATTTCAGATCAGCCCTGGGCCCTCAGTTCCTGCTTGGGACAAGCTGCAGGAGTGCCCATCTCCCTACCCACATCTGTGCCCATGCCTGGCCAAGGACCCCAATGATCTGAACTCTAACTTGCGGACTGACTTCCCAGCTTCACTTCAGACCTTCCCCATCACCATGGACATTCTGGTGATTTGCTCTTGGTTGCTGATTAACCACACCAGGCCTGATCCCAACCCCAATGTGTGGACTGACTTTCTGGCTTGCCATTGGACCTGCCTCAGCATCATGAACTTGCCTGATGTGCTACGCTCAGGGCTGCCCCCAGATGCCCCCACAGCCTGCCCTGCTTCCTCCCAGGGGTGGTGGGACAAGCCCTAGCTGGTGAGGACCTGCCCTGCCACCCCAGGAATCTCCTGTGGCTCCTGATGCCCTCATCACCAGGGGGTTACCAGTCCTCTGTGACATCCTGACAACATCCACATATTAAAATTTTTTCCTTTGAATAAAGCAGCATATTCCAAACACATGAAACTCTGTAGTTTTCATTCCATCTTGTCTTTTGACCATTGTGTACCAAATGTTTCTCTATCAAGGGGCAGAACTTGGCGTAGCTCATCTTTACACATACAAGAAAACACAGGCTTTGCTTGATCTAGGGCAGTTTGGGACCAGCTTTTTTATCTCAGCATGTCTCAAAGTTCTCTTAAGGACTTTGTTTCAATGTTAGTTTGCATTAAAACAAGGTAGACCAAACCCCCCCCGAACTGTTGTGAACTATCTAGATAGAAGCACACTGCCTTCCCTGGCAATTCATGATTTTCCTGTCCCTAGAAAACGCATCACATCCCTACTGGATGAGGCTTCTTCCAGAATACAGTAGAAACAGCTAGCTATGTTTTGTTTTTATTTTTATTTTTAATCTAGGCTGGTAGAAGTGCCTGTCTTGCACAACACGATACATAAATTACAGCACTCACAGGAGTTATGATTAAGGTTCAGGTTTTTTCTTTTTAGAGATCCACATCCACAGCCCCTATCTATTACTAGATTATAGGCTTTTCTGATATGGGGGTACTTTCAAATATTTTACTATGCTGAAAAACAGTTTAATACAAGTTGAAATTTGACCAGGTGAAGAAGCAGCACCCAAAAATGACCATAACTCTGTAGTCTTCTGCTTATGGCACTCCACATAAACTGTCATAAACATATACAAATATAGAGCAGGGACCAGAATTCAAACTCCTTTTACCAAAAATATAAATGGGTGAATCTTTACTCAACCTAAATTTGCTGTTCTTGCCTTTGTGAGGACAGAAACTTAACTCTGGTCACTGACTAACCAAAGGCAATGTGGAATAGCGAAATGCCTGAACCAAAACAAGAGAACAAGGACAGATAAGACTGGCATGGAGAAGATGTGCATTGGGACAGTGCAGATTGCAATAAGAAGCTTGTTGAAACTCAGACTGGGAAGAAAAATCAGCTAAAGGCTGGATTTCAGAGGAGTCAGTCTCCCACTACAACCACGGGAGTGATACGAGTTGAAAAATAGGACCGGTGGCACATGTACTCAGTAACTGAAGGTCTGACTGCTAAGGAGGCTATAGCTGTGTATGTACAGGTACACTGTAGCTACCACTACAATTTACAAACTGCAGACAATGTGGTGGTACAGTCTCACTACCTGACTCTGTGGCTAACAGTCTCAGGAGGTTTGTAGTTCAGGTCAGCCACTGTGCTCAAGCCCCTGTTCTTGCACCTTCACTGCTATCATTATCTGTGCTGTGATTCCTTCAAGAAGAGCACAAACAAAGCCATAGCGTCAACCCAGTTATCTGCAGACCTGTGTCCTGGCAGCCTGTGTTACTTTGGGAATCCTCATAACTGTAACTACCCATATACATGTGAAGATGATTATGCTATTTCTACCGGTAAACTTCCCCATTCTACATTCAGCTGCATTGTCAGCCTCTTGACTAATCTCTCATTTAAGATGGTCAATAATAGTGACACTACAATGCTTCCAGGATTTTTTATCATTAGCATGCATTGCTCAAAAATATTTTTTAGGGATCATATCTCAGTTTTCTTTCCAGTACTTACCTACAGCATAGCAAGATCTCTCCAGCTAAATGTTAAACTTTGTCATTTCTATTTTTCTGGCTACTCTAAGAGAAAAATATGATATATGAAACAACATATTCCTTTATTCCAGCTCTTGGACAGGAAGAATGTTCATTAGTATCACGTTTTTATGATGGCCAGAAATGCACCTATTAAAGCATTAAAAATCTTGGTAGTTACTGTAGGAAGTTTGGAAGTTTTCAAAACTGTTTTTACTGTGCTGATATTTAAGATTATTAGAAATTCTGGAATCTGTAGAAGATAGTTTCCCAGT
>VZSC01001930.1:191069-211170 GCA_013398225.1 Steatornis caripensis
ACTACTGCAGAGTAGGGTTGTCTCCTTTTATACTTAAAGACTTATTTCCGTCTTCTTGCCCAGGCTTCTGCTACTGATAAAGCACTAAAAAGGAAGCATTAGGAGAAATGTATGTGAAGGGTCAAGAAACAGTTCTTTCTATCAACTTTCTCACACACCCCTGCTGCCAGAAGCACAGTTCTTCCCACACAACAGGCACCAAGGGGTGAGTGGGAGTTGCTGCATGGAAAAAGCTGCATTTGCAAAGAGGAGCAAAGGAGTTAATAGTTGCATGAGAGAAAGGGGAGTCAGAAGTCCCCCAAACGAGGCAGACTGGGTTTGCATACCCTGGGGAGAGGGATGTATCTGGAAGAGACAGGTGAGATACAGAAAGATCTACAATCAATTCACAGACCTCAGACTGTCACACGAGCCCATAAAAACCCCAACCCAGGCCACCCAGCTTCCTGCTATTCTCTCCCAGCCTTCATTCCTTTCCCAGAACTCCCTCATTTTTCTGTTCTGTTGTATAATTTAATTTCGCCTCCTCAGAGATCCTTTAGACATGAAAATCTAATTCTGTGTGTGCTGCTGGGAAGCCTTGAAATAGCCCCGTGGGGAGAGTTTTAGTGAAACCAAAGTTATTTATGTTCACTTCTCAGAAAAAAAGAAATAAATAAAGAGAGAAGAAGAGATTTCTGTCACCTAAACAGACACAATTGAAAACCTTCTATTCATGCCTGTTGTGACTCTAAAAAGAAAAAGTAAATGTAGTTAGAAAATGCCACCTAGATCATAGTTGCTCAATTAATTGAATTTGACATCATGAAATGGTGAAGTCAACAGAAACTGTAACACTAAGCTTCAAAAAGGTCAACTCTGCTTAAGCTAGAAAAAACACGAGTATAAGCATCATATATCCTCAAACAAAACAGGCAGAAAACCTTAAAAGATATTAGTTATAATACATAAAAAGAAAAAATTGGTGTGGAAACCACAAGACATTGATACAGAATAAAAGATTTACCAGAAGTTCTGGTTTTTACTGGAACACTGAATTAGCTATTAAAAAATTGCTTACAGCAGTAAGAGACAATATAATTTACCTATATATAAAAAAGAGAGAATAATAATACAGCAGCAAGGGAGTAGTAAGATCTAGGATAAGGACATTGGATCACTACAATTAGTGACAAGTTTTCCTCAGACTCTACTGGGCCTGATACATCAATTCTGATTTTCACATCTGATGAGCATTTATATTACACCTTTGGGAATTTATGGAATTCTTCCTCTTCATGTCTCCATCTACACAAAAGGCAAAATTTGCCCAGTAAGATACGTTAGACTGAAGAATAATGTAGTCTGTAAACAGGCTATTTATTCTCCCACTACGTGTACGTACATCAGATTGGCTATCACAGTAACTTGACATCTCTCTCCTGTTCTGAAAGAACAAGCCAATATTTAGCAACAGACGTAATGATGAATAGAGATAAAAAAAAGCAGACAAAGTCTGTTGCACTCTTAAAAGTCAACAGGATAAAAAAAAGAGAGCACCTTTAATGTCCGTTATTACTTAAAGCTACCAAGTTCATAGCTTAAGAAGCTTTATGCCATGCATAAAACTCACATAAAGTTTTGGCCTTCCTTTTTACAGATGACAACAATTTCCTGACTACCATATGACCTCATTATCCAGACAAGTTTTCTCTATGAATACAGTAAGTCATACAAAAGCTCTTATTTCCTTTTATTCCCTCTTTTTCTCAGTTTTCAATGAAAACTGATCTGCTTTCCGCCTTGACATTTGTAAGTGGCCCTTGCTAGGCAAAACGTGATTTAATTCCTTTGTTTCAGGATACATAGGAGACTTTCCTATAGTAGTCCAGTGAAATCTAAAACCAAACATAAAAATCTTTCTTTACTTCTTGTGTCTGTTTTTGCATAATTCACATCTGTTTGCAGAAGTATTGCAAATATTCTTTCAGATAGTATCCACTAGAGCAAGACACCACCAGCAAAACTGTAAAAGATATAAATAACAAGACCCTTACCATTTGCTATTGCACCATAGTTCATTTATCTTGCCACATATCACATACTAAGAAAATAGGCTTTTTGAAACAGAACAGCAAAGATGAAATCCAGAAGGCAATCCCTTTCTGCTTGCGGAAGGCAGAAGGCAACCAGGCATTTGATGAGCTAGACGCTACCACCCAGTCTGCAACAATGAAGTCAACGGGAGGTTTCTTCTGCAGAAATAATTTGTCAGACATAGGACCATGCAGCTATTTCATGCGATCCTAACCGCTAGATTACAGAGGTGTGCCTCTACCTCTCCTTTGCCTGGCCCAAAGGATACATAATCACTTCATGAAATATAAGTAAAAAAATGTACAGTTCTATCGTCTCATATTCTCATTTTACATTATACTAAGAACTAGTAGACAGGGAAACTGCAGGTTGTTCTCAGCCGCTGCTGTTGCCAGCAGCTGTGGCAGCCAAGCCAGGGACGGGGGAGGCGGGATGGCGTTCCCGTGCTCTCAGTGCTCCCCCTGCTGCTGCCCAGGCTGCTCCCAGAGGAAAATGCCTGATGGATGCACAAGAGGAAAAAAGCAGCGTTTGGGCGTGAAATGTAACACCATCAGTTACTACTTTTCCACAACAGGATCCCTACATCCCCCAAATGTACCCTTCTGGGATTCAGACAAGGAGGAGCCCCATTTACAAGACACATGCTACGTCTTACAGATGAACGACAGTGAAATGTTCTGGTGGCCTGGGCACACCTTTCCCACATCCCCCAAGGCGGCATTCTCCCTGCTTGGTGTTTTTCCACTTCCCATCTTCACTATCTCGTCCCTCACTTTACACTGCACGTCTGCAGCCATGCGTTCACAAATATGTTCCTAGTTGACATTTCTTTCATCATTTCATTCGCTATGAGTCTGGTAAGAGTTTGGCTGCATCTCCTGTATTCAGCAAGGGAATACCAGGAGAACAAGAAGGGTCTTGTACCTAAAGCAGCTGAATGTCAGAGAAGCATACTCTGTACCTGCCTCAGCCCTAAGCACTGTGGGATGCTGCGCATGTCATTTAAACTTCTCTGAGATGGTCACTAAGTTTGTGTTCTTATTTCCTGGCTACATTGAAATTGTGAAGGCAAGTTTGCAGAAGTGCCAGGCTACATTAGGCATGAGATATTCTGTGACCATTTTCAGTGGTATGTGAGACTAAGTGCTCTGAAAAATCAAAGCTTCAGCAGTCCCAGACAGGGAGGATCTTGACATCTATACCACTGCACACCAGCCAAGCTGCACGTGATAGTATTTTTGACTGGTGCTCCGTAAAAGAAATCTTGTCTGAAGCAGTCACACACTTTGAACTCAAGTACAATAGTGTCTGAACCTGGCAAGAAATTGTTGTAACTTGAAGTCCGTAGAGTCATGGTAATTGGCTATATGTAGCAACAGTAAAATGTATTAACTTTAGGCAAACATGATTAATTCACATAGGTGATGAAAAGTACATGAATGTGTAGTTACTGCCCCTCAGTGGGCAAGTACTATTGACGCCTATCATGAGGAGCACCCCAGAAATTAATCGTTCTGTCTTCAGAGCAGGATGTGACAGTATGCAGCAAATACACCCTGGAACTAGTTGGCAAGTACAATGTACACCGAATAAGGTCAAAATTATAAGTAAAAATGAGATTACAAAATGAATGAGTACGTCTGAACATGTATTCAAAGCAAGGCCATACATTTCAATTTTTTAATTCATCCTTGCATGTAACATAAATAATGACAATTAAGACAATTCTGAATCTTTTCACTACTCCCATAAAAGGATGCATACATACATATGATATCACAAAAGTTTTAGGATTTAAAAACCTAACAAGCTATTAGTTAATCAGGAAATACCAGGCATAAACTAAAAAAATATACTAACTCCTTTATTGATGGAAGAAAGCGTATTTTTCAAGACTTAAGATAGCTTTTAATTTGCTAAAAAAAAAAAACATACAAGAAAAAACAGCCCATTAACAGAGTGCCATGTATTAATAAAAAGGTTGATCTCAGCTAATTAATTTTTCACTAAACATAAAAGCTTCTGAACTGAGTGTGGCAATCTTCATATGAAGAGTATTTCATCTTTATATATAAAGTCACTACTAGTATGCCCATATTTAGTGATCGGGTATTTTATGTGTATATCTTCAGTGCAAAGCAAAAGACACCTCAATGTATTTCAATAAGAATCTCCACTCTTTTCTAACTCCTGTTTAATTTTGGCACGTGGGTGAAGATTTTCAAATGATATGAAATTCAAGAATTCAATAAATCAAAAAATTGTAGAAAACGGAACACTAAGTGCTTTTATTAATTATAATTTAACCATGATAAGAAGGTATTTCTTAAGAACGATGTAGTAGATGGAGTCTATAGAATTTTCACTTTTAAGTATCTTGGGAAGCATACACTGCGTTTGTTTTTCAGTCTGAAATTAATGGGATGAAGTATTAGCTGCCTGAAGCTGCCATATGCACTGTCCTGATTCAAAAAAAGCACTTACATCATCATCTTTTTAAACTAGTTTGAACTGTTGGAAAGCTACACATTTAAATCTGAGCTATTCGTAATTTCTGGATTGTTTAATCTATGGATTAAACTAGTTGTCTTTAACGCATGGAAATGTAGGCACTTCCACAACTTATTTACTGCATTCTAATATCTTTCTTGACAACGGGCCTTCCCAATTCATTTCTCCCTCTTAACATTAGGTAAAATAAAGTGAACCTGTCTTTTAAGCACTTGTCTAACTTTGAGCATGCACCTAATGCTGATAAATCAGACTATCTGCACACTTAGGATCAATTTCAAATACTTCATATCAAAGCAGTTCAAGTGCTTTGCTTGACCAACGAAAAAAGAATTTAGCACACTGAAGCATAAAGTCCCAAGACAGAATTCACCCAGCAAGCCATGTAGACTGCAAGGCCACTCTATGCTACAAAACTGTATTTCTAAGGATGCCTTTCCATCTCACAGGCATGCCAGATTTGACCCAAGCTGGTATGTAGAAAGGGTATACACAAATGTAAACTGTGCAAAAACGCAGGAATTTGGTAACTTTTTTTTTACTCTTGAAGTTTAAGCACACGAATAGTTCCAATTAAGTTAATGGGATTTCTCATGTTAATGACAGCATTATGTGTCTCCCTGAATTAATATGCACATGACTCATTCCAAAATATGACTCACTGTGAAAAATTCATGTACCAGTTGAAAAAGAAGAGACTGATAATTAAGGGTATAGGAGCCTGTGGACAAGCACAGTCAAGTGTTAAAATTTTTAGAAATATTAAATAGAATTAAAAGCTTAAGCATATTTATCTTTACATAAATGTAAAAAATATAATTCAAAATAAAGCCCAGCATTTTTGGCTTTAAATGTCACAGAAAGAAAATACTGCTTGGAGAATAACTACAGAGGCATTTCTGTATTTAACATCCCTATAGTATCTGAGCGTCATCGTATTACATTTGAAAAACTCAGTGCAATGTAATTGCAAAGCAAATCAGCTGTAAAACACGTTTTTTTCTTTTTTTAAAGTCGCGAAAGAGAGGGTGGATAAGTGGGTGGCAGAATGATGAAAATTATAGAAAATACATTATTTGTCATGAAATAGAGCAGAAGGAACAGAAACGAAAGCAGAGGAAAAATCAGGTGGTAAGTGAGTAGGCAGAAGTCACCACTTGATTACTCCTCCAGTGCATAGTTTTTTATTTAGCACACATATTCTCAGTAAAAGTGTGTTACTGAAAACACAGTTATTATTCCATTAAGTTGCTGTTGGCTTAATGAAGGACATAAGAAAAAATCATACCTGAACAGAAAAAGCCAATCTAAAGAGTAACTATACACAGCACCGAGTTAGTTGCCTGAAGACGAATGCTGGTTAAGAGCAGATAATCAAAAAGATCTTGAAGAACATTTGAACTAGATTACCTACAGATCCATCAGTAACAAATCACTAGTAGTTTGCCATGTTGTCATCTAAATACTAAACATGATATAAAACCAATGCAGTAGAATAGCTGACAATCAGTTGAAACATCTTCACAGGCAAGTCAGGGCGCTATAGAAGTTGAAGGCCTAACTGGAAGAGATCAGTCAAATAGTAATCTCCCTTTTGATTTCAGTAAAACATGAAAGAGCTCAGACTCTTCTAGAGCTATTAGAAAAAAGCATCACACACACACACACCCCCCAATAAGATATGCAGAATAGTATCACCTGGACAACAGCTCTCAACGAAGCCTGATTTACCTGACAGGTAGAAGCCTGATTTACATGGCAAGTTGAAGTAGAATTCAAAATCATCTTCACTAGGAAGGCAAAGGTTTTGCTACGGCTGGTAGGAAAACCTGCCAGTGTGAAGCTCACACACTGCAAGCTGTTCCTTTTTCCTGCCTTATATAATTAAAACAGTGATTTCAACGCAGTCATCTCAATAACGAGTACTACCAGAAGATTTAGGACAGTGATTGCTCTTCCTGTGCTAGCTCATCTATACTCTTCTTTTAGCCTGTGGTAGATTCAACATAGTATGTACAGTTCTACCACAAGACAAGAACACCTTTATGTCGTTCTCCAGACATACTCGTAGGTAGCTGAAGAGTTAATACTTAAATTCTTTCTTCAGCCAGTCATCATACAGTGTCTTAAAGTTCCTGTAAAATACAGATAAACAAGTCAGTCAGTAACATGCCTTCATCTATAACTCCTGTGTAACACGGTATTTCTTATGAAGCATCTACGGCTAAATAAGTGATCTGTTAAAATTATTGAGATTCCTTAAAGGAAACACCACTTCAGACAGAGATAAGGGCAAGGTTGTAAATATTCCAGTACCCATAAGGAATCAACTATTAATAACAAAAAGAAGACCAGCATAGGAATAGAACATTTTTACATTTTAATATTATTTTTGCTAAGATTGGCAAGCAGTGCTGAGGCTGCTTCTTTGCAGGCTGTGAACCATTCATATTCCAGAGATATTGGGCAGAACACCAATATCAACAGAAATAATAGTAGTAGTATTAATAGAAACTGCTCAATTTCAAAGAACTACTGAAGCAAAAAAAAATTGAAGAGTCTCTTCTGAGACTCATGGCACTGAAGTGAAACTTATAATAAGTTTAGGAAGGACGGATGCCAAGAGAAAAGAAAATGGATGATCAAAAATGGTGTAAATCATTCAACTCTTACATCCCTCTGGAAAAGTAAAGAAACTGATGTAAAAACAGATGCATGCATGGTTAAGTAACTCTGCTTTCTGCTTCTAATCTTAATTTAAAAACTTATACCACTGAACTCCGTGAAAGGTTTCAGCATGTAGTGAATTTACAGTAAAGCTAAGGAGTGCATTTAAAGCACACTGTTGATCTGTATTAATTTCATGGACAACCATTTCTAATGTCTAGCAAGTATTAGGCAGTTGTCCCTTACCTCTGAATTACTTCTGACCTCCTGTTTTTATAGACCCATAAGAATCTGGTCCAATACATTTTTCTGCTATTCATTTTCTACTTGCTGAGCTTATTCACGGGGACTGAAAAAATCCGCTAACAGAATACAATGAAACTCTGTCATGAGTGGTCAACTACTCCAAGGACAAAAACACTTCATCTTCTTTATATGTCAGCTATAAAACAAATGTATTAGTTGCCATTAGGATAGAATAAAAATTAAATTAAGCAAGTAGTCAAAACAATTTGCCCGATATTCTAATTTTGGCTACTGAACAATTTCTAAAGAAAGCATTCTTTTCTATTAGCTTATGATGGGTGGTCATTTTGCCCTGTGAAATATGACAGAATATTTACCATTAGCGTAACTTGTATACCTCTCATTAAGAACAAGCGAAGCAGAGAAACTGGGACTGCTACTGCTCAGTAGGTACTCTCTTACTCAACTTCAAAAGAGTCATAAAGTACAAGACACAGAAACCATACATTTATACTTATCTCCACCCCTTAATGGATCCTGCAGGAGTTCACATAGCTCTGATAGATTACTAGGCTTCACCTTCTGTTTACGCCATAGGGATAAAACTATGCTGTACCCTTCACTATAGAAAACAACTGAGAGACGTACCCATATGGTTCTCACTCTTATGCGTTTCCTATTAGATGGTGATCATCCAGCTTTACTGTCAGTTCCAAGCTTTATTCTTGTACTAACAGAGTAGACATTAAATCAGTGTTGAGTTTAGGTATATACAAAAGATATTTAAGATTTTTTTGCCCCCCCTCTACTGTTTGTATCCTGTTGTGTTGGTAGAACATTCATTTATTCTACGGTCACTACGTATTAAAAAACCCACAATCAAACCTGCATTGGTACCTGCTGGCAATAGTGACAGAGTTCTAGAAATATTACAGAAACACCTACCACTGTAACATGCAGAAACATCAACAGCTAAGAAGTTCTAGAATGTTGTATAACTTGTTTAAGATCGCAGGACAGAAAAGAGTACGTTTTTAAGCATTCTTTCTCCTTCTTTCCTTATTAACTCAGCTATCTTTCCCCTAGGGTAAATATCTACACATGACTGTGGAAAAATAACTCTCCCACATATTCAAGCTCAGGCTTTGTAAAAACTATCAAAACTAATTTTTCAAGAGATCAAAAACATGTTTTCCGAAATTAAAATCTCATCATACTTAAATGTTAGAGATTACTTTATATTTCTTATAGATCTTATGCATCATTACATACTCTATTGCTCAGACGCAATAAATCAAATAGATTACTAAAGTTTCACAAACATTTCTCAACACTTAATGTTAGCACTGCCAATATACTGGAGGGACATTTGGATTTTGATTAAGTTGCCTCTGCTCTGAGGTCCAGTGTCTATCTTTGGGCACCTTGCCTGGCCTCTAACTGCCACTCCAGAACACTGCAACCATCCAAGTCCTTCGTCACATCTATCAGCCTCACACAGACGTCTCAGCTGCTGACTTGAACGGCACTGGATGTCTACGTTTATGCGACTGACTTGAGAGGTGGGATTCATCTGCCAAACACAGGCATCCGGTGTAATTTCAGATACTACAGGGAAGCTGTTGACGTTTAATTACTGCTCCTGAAGGCAGGACCGAGCTCAAGTTAGCCCCGTGCAAAAGGCACCTTGCACATGCAGCGACTTGAGATAATGTTAAGGCAGCTGGATCCAACCTTTGGAATTTCAGCACCCCTGCTGGTGACAGTGATCAACTAGGGAGCAAATGAATTTTAGGAGAACCAAGGAAGATCATGGTGAAAAGAACTTTTTGTTGTCTTGGGAGAGAGAATTTTCAAACCTGGAACACTGGATAAAAGTCTGAGGAGACAAGAAACCCAAGGGAAACACAGGGCAGGAGTCCATGGCAGATTTTTGGCAGATCTCTAGGGAAGGTCAGGGCTTGAAGGAAACATCTCTGGTGACTGATATCCTAGTAACAGCAAAAGTCATCAGTCTTCCTGATGATTTGGTTTTGTAATAATATGACAAAGAGAGAGCTGAAGTTAATATCGCCAAACCATGTGTGTGGGTGGAAATCTCATGGTATTATCTTCTCTTTCTGTTCTTCAGAAGTGACTGAAATTCTCTCAGAAGATCCTAAATGAAGTTGGAGACTGTAGCTTAAAAAAAGGACAGTGTTGTACACCACTGCGTACTCACAGGATGGTGGACACAGAGTATGGCAGAAATGGAAGAGACAAGTGTTCTGCTACGCAAGCCCAGCAACAGTGTCCATAATGCCACATGCAGCTCAGGGACGTTAAAAAAAAAATAAAGGCACAAATAGGGATGAAAGAGAAGGTTCTCTAAAGCACTGAATAATATACACATAAAGATATTTAATTAAAGCAAATATACTTCACACTGGGAAGTTGATCTCAAGATCAGTTCTGACAGAGTGCTCATATTCTGCCTAATCCTATTAAGATTAGTAGATTTCTTTAGTATTCATCTAAGTATAATGAAACAGAGGTTAGCCTTCAAATTCCATTTGTGCTCACTACTACAACATATGACAGTCTCTGAACTAAAATAGTCCTTGTGAAAAAAACGAAAAAAATCTACTGTGGTTAATTTAATAAAACATAGCTGTCCAACAGGATTGTTGAGTAGGTAAAATACTACTAATCATTTCCAGAGCACCCCAAGTTTACATACAGCTTTATAGCCATAAAGACAAACAAGCTCGTTGATCCGAAAAGCTTGTATTACAATTACTTTATATGGAAAAAATGCTACACCCATATCTGAGATCCTTACGTAAACGGGATTTAGCTAAGATGAAAGAGTCCCCAGCAGTGCAACTGAAGTGGTTGGTAGCATGGCAAGATTTACACACAAAATAAACTTGAAAATGCTAGGATTATTTAGTCAGGAAAAAGAAAGCTTTAAGAAAGAACAACTCCGAAGTATTGCAAGTTACGGAGGGCGTGCACAAACTATTTGTCCTTTTCTACTCTATCAGATTTTACTATATAAGAATAAATGGGAGCATATACTCAGCAAATAAAACGCCTGCACATACAGTACATGCTCTGCAAAATATAGGAATACAGGGTCACTGCGGTAAACAATGTGACAGATTGGAGCTAAAGGATTAGATACATTTACGATTCACCAGTGCAAGCTAAACACATAACAGCATTCAGAGAGATTCATTTGTCTGCAAGCTATTTTCCTGCAAGTATCTGATAGTCAAGGAAATTTGCCACACACATAATTGGCTAGACTGGTTAAATATTCCAGAAAACCATTCTAGTGGAAAAGGAGTAGGAACTTTTTAATGAAGATTAGATGAACTGGTGGCTTAGCCAGCACCTTCCCCGAGTTATACTTTACTCCATGTAGTTTAAATCATACTAAGCGTTGTCATGTTTGGGGCTTTTATATTCTTAAATAAGTGCTGACTATCTCAGAGGGTACATCTATGCAGCATGCTGAAGGACTGTCTAGCAATACTTCTACCAGAAATTGCAGCAGCAGGGAGCTGCAGGCTAATTTAGTTGGCTGTGAAGCATGCCACCAGGCAAATTATTCTGTGTAGAGTTCCACATGGCTGCTGTTAGGATTTCTCTAACACTGAAATCTTTACACTATACTGAAGCATAGCATAACCTATAGATACAAAAAATAAGCTATTTTAATAAATATAGAACGTAAGTTATGAAAGAACACATTAAAAATGTCTGAACTTTCCTCGGCTAGGTAAAGTACCTAAAAGAAGGGACAAAAATTTGGATGAAGTTGGTACATTTGACAGCTTCTTTGTAAAGACCAGCTCGTGTTTAGAGAGAACTTAGAAATCATTTTGTGAAGTAGCTTATAGCAAGTATTTCATTCTGTACTGATCACGCAGATGCTTGGTACTGGATGTCACATTACAAATATCTAAGGAAAAAAATAACAGCAGCAACAGTTCTCAGTGGGAAATACCACTGTGTGCACTAGAAACTGGGACTAACAGATGGTTTTTAGTTGGGTGGTAGCTTTTAAAAACAATTTTTAAAGTTATATAATCTCATCTTCAGAGAGTGGGTAGGCCTTTGCAAGAAGGGAATCTTAAAAAGTAAGGTTTACATATCCTGGGAGAGATGGCCTTCATATTGTTATTTCCCACAAAAACAAGAGTCGGTATATGCTTGTAAAATGAGATTCATGACTGAACTAGGTCTAAGAGCTAAAGAGCAATTTAACACAAAATTCTTGCAATGTTAACATTTGGCAACGCATAAATTATCTACTATAAAAGGAAAATTAAGTAAAGCAACATATTCCAAATACTGACCCTCAGTACAATTCTTTTCTTTTTAAGATCATAACCACCTGCAAAATACAGTGAAGACGTATTATCAAATTCAATAAATGTTACTATATTAAATAATTTAAAATTTATCTGCTTCTCTACATAGACTCCCAAACAGTCAGCCCTGATCATCTTCCTTTTCCCTAATAAGAAACCAAGACTGCTCTTGAATCTGTTTTTAATGTATTCTCATTAGTCAGCCATTGTATATACTTCTGGTTTGCTCATCATTGTCATGGGGAATTTTGTCTCACTCTCTCCGTAATGCCTATATGCAAGTGTGTGATACTATTAAAGGCTACCACTTTTCATCCAAGACACTCATCATTTTACTCCAGCATATTTGGTCACTGTTACCCACTACAATATTTCAGCCCAGCGTCAAATATTTAAATTTTAAGTTTAAAAAGATAAGTATTATTGAATAATGTTACTAAATTGTTTACCTCAATATTCTTCAACAAATTATGGTGATTATTACCTTGTAAAACAGAAAAATAATTTTTATATGCACTTTTTATCAAAAATAATTGTTCTTTGCCTTAGAGAAAGAAATGCGTAAGAATGACTGACTTCTAAAGATCCACACATAAGTTTTGTTCACCTCTAATATATTCATTCATACCCATTTTCTTTCAAAAAACCACACAATTCTGTCCTTTCAAATCTCCCCTTAGATGCAAGCCAAACATAATCACAGTTTTGTTGCCTTTATATACCCTCAACTTCTTCACTATTTGACATGAGAGAGAGTAAAAAGTGAATGTTCTCGTTCAGTATGCACCATCACTGTTTTCAACAATATTAATGTAAGATGTTTATAAGTATTTTTCCCGCGCCCCCGCACTCTCTTAAAGTACATTAAGTATCAGCTTCCCTTTCTGAATGACAGAAGTAAGCAGAAATTGACATTTATATGCCTGTGATGAAATCCAAATCTTTTTCCTGAGACCACACAGAATATTTCTTGATGTTTAAAGTTTAATTATTGTCAGCCTTTATTCTCTCTTATATAACCACATTAGATTTAATCAGATATACAGCTGCCACTTCTGTGAAATCCTTCTGTACTGCAGTCACTATAACCCTACATGTTTTTACTATCTTCAGTTTTATTCTATAAGCAAAAAAAAAAAAAATACAGAGAATAGTTATTGTTACTGAGTGAAAAGCAAACAACACTTTTCCAATTCATTCTTAAGTAAGGACTGGAACTATATAATAAACTTTTGAACACAGAATAAGATGAATCTCTTTCTAAGAGTCAATTTTAAGAAAAAAATCATTAAAGTAAAATATCAAATTTATCAAAGGAAAAGATTGAGATGTATTGTATCCAATATGCACATCTTACAAATAGATACGCACACTCATATGGAAGTGCAGAAGTTCTTAATACCCTATTTTTTGTTTTGCAATGACAGGCTGTCCAAATTAAATAAAAAGTAACACATCATTCTCCGGTATCCACAGGAATTTTTTCTTACATGGATATAAAGTCCATACTTCTCATTTCTGATTTTTTTCTTTTATATTAAGAAACACAGTGAGCAAATGCATTGCAATAAACACAGCATATTTCTGTTTTTAATATTGCATTTAGAATAATTCATTCTCACATGAACACATGCACAGGAACCTCAAACATGACAAGAAACCAGTAATGATGTTAGTACTTCAAGGACAGAGGAATCTAAATTACAGCAATTTCCTTGCAGGACCTCAGGAAGATTCCTCAGAACATACACTGACATTCTCCTGTTTTCCCAACACAATTTTTCTGGATCCCTGCTTTGGAGGTGATACCTATTTAAATTTTCTTACTTGTTCTTGAATTCATACAGATAGTTTGAATACATACTTGATGTGTAACCTCTGCATTATAATATACCTCTAAAGTTAGCCCTGGTATTTTCATTTGTACCTTAAAAATATACCATGATGTTCTACAAATTTTCCTCTTACAAGAATTACAGGTATTTGTTTTTAGGCGGTTTGTACTAATGACCGTGTTAAAAATGCATTATTTTAATGTAGCAATGAAAAAAAGTTGAAAAACTCTTATATAAGAAGATGGCTGCTTTTGTTCTTGAAATTACTGAGCCAGACTGCCATCTATTGGAAAATAAATATTTTTTAATTTTTTTTTTAATGAAACTACTAGAAGTTATTATCAAAAGCTGATTTGGCTAGCAACCATGCTTAAGACAGCTTAATTTTTTTAAAGGAAACATCCGAGTTAACTCAACTGTGATACAATCAAGTATTTTCCTACACTTTTTTCACCTCATTTTCTGGGACATGTTTTGAAGCACAGCTCCTTTTCTGACTTCCTGAACAATGAAATCCTGGTTATTTGGAGTGAACGTCTTGTATTTTGCAAAGATAGAAAAATTGTAATATGTCAGCACTGAACAATACACAAGTATGAAGCTTTTCCCAGCCTGTCTGTGGAGCAGCAATCAAGGCTTTCCGTGTCTTTTCATACGCAGGGGAGCTAAAGAGTGTATTCAAGTAACAGTGACCAAAATGCAGAAAAAAGACAGAAAGGAACTGGGAGGGGGAAAAAAAAAAAAAAAAAAAAATCTATGAATCCACCATCAATCCCACCGAGCGCATAAGCCTTTGAAAAAACCGGGCAATTCCAACTGAAATGATGCCTGGGTGTATAATGCCTTTTCGGAGCTCTCTCTGAAGTAGCATAACCCCCCTCATTTCAAGTCGCAAAATTATGTTCAATCTGGCCTTTAATTTTGTGGAGACAGTGAACAGTGTTGTTGTCTGGTATCTAATAATATACATGTTCTAGTGACTGGTGAAGATAGACTAAGAAACATGGAATTAATATTTTACATGACAGCACATCAGAAGTACATTGAGACACAGCCAGAGTTGCAAAATCAGGCACTGAAATTATGAAGTTTTCAGTGTAGCTTTGGCTTGACTTTCTTTAGTTTATTCTTTATAATGTACTCTTCAAACAAAAGATCACATTAACTTATGCTCATCTGACTTTGTGCTATTCAGCAAACAAACATTCACAGTTTTAATCCTCTTCATTAATTGCTCTCCTTATTCAGGAAGCTGACACAGTCTGTTTTTCCAGAACCTAAACAGTTTCTCAGTTTCTCTTTAAGCTTTTGGAATACAAGTGCCCTGTGGGGACATTTTTACTCATCTCCAGATCTGTTCCTATTCACATCTACACTGTGGCGTCTATTCTTATTCTCCTTACTTTTATTTACTGCTCCACTGTATCCTCCCCCTCCCAGATGTTCTTGTCTTCCAGTCTTCAAGATTCTGCCCTTCAGTTTTCCTGTTTGGCTCTTCCATACCCTGAGGAAACTTAAGAGTCAATACAGAGCTGACTAGCAATTTGAAATTAAGGTGACTAAACACAAAATTTTCATCCAGAAAGCTCTTCATTTTTATCTAAACTCAGAGTTGTGCAAACTCTTCTTCCTATCTGACTTTAAAATACTAGAATCACATAAACCTCTGGTTTTGTTAATGTCTTACGCCACACACCTGGTCAACAGAAACATATTAAGTAACAAAACGTGTAGTGTTTTCAGTGCAAAATTTGACACAAAGAAGGAAGTTCAATAGTCCAAACATACCAGAAAAACTTGCTAAGTGGTTTGATGACTAATTGTCCAATAACTGAGCAAAGAGTGGATTCAGTTCTGTCCTAGGCCTAAGAGAGTTCAACCGTCACTTTCTTCAAAAGAAAATGTAGTTTTCTACATGCGCTGTGTCACTGAGCAACAAACAATGCAAGACATCTGAGGCCAGAAAAGGAACAGAATATGCTAGTGAATAGGGAGCCCTAAGTCCTGCTCTCAGGACTGCATCAGTATTTTTCCAGTGGTTGTAAAATCCAGAAAGAATATTGGAGGTGATCAACAGGCTGATGTGCAGTCCTTTTATTGGGGAGACTATAAATGCAATGTTAAAATTCACCCTTATGCCATAAAGAAACCTGAACCCCACTCTTCCACTTTCTAGATGAAGTCTGTAACTATTAAGTTACTGCATTAAAAAGCAGGCATCCTTACTACCCTTACACTAAACAAAAACAGTGAGCCCTGCTCTTTCAATAAAACATGTTGGCACTTCGATGTGGGAAGGAATTCCAGGCTGTGGATCCTAGACAGACCGACACTCCTTTCTGCAGTCCTGAATCAATCTAAACTTTATTCAGCCAGAGCAGTACCACTGGTGATTCTGCCCTCTTCAAAAGAGACAGTTATTAAAAAAAAAAAACAAACCCCAAACCAAAAAGCCCAACGCTTTGAAACACACTCTGCTTCCTGATGTTTTCTCTTTTACGTGCCCATGCTAGGCCCAGAAGGTGGCTCCTGATGCTCCTTGCTAGAAATTATTAAGTTTTTGATCCACAAGCTACTAATCCAAACAAAAATCCTCCAGAATTTGGCCTCCTATTTCTCTGAACAATCGCATGATGCAAAAAATGCAGATGTCTCCTGTCAGCCAGCTCCTTTGCAGAACCTCCCCAAGGGCCATGAAGGGTCACGACTTGGGTTTTGGAACCTGTTCAGATTACTGGACTACAGAAGTTGAAAAGTCCGCACCGGTCATCGTCTCTGGAAACAACATTTGTCCAGGAAATGGCATCATCTAACGCACTACCAGGGACCTGGCTTCTACATCTCTTCAGAGCTGATGCTGGCAGAGTCAGCAATGAATAACAGAGGAGACCTCACTTACTCTACTCAGATTTTTGCAGAAGCTTCCCAGAGAGGCGAGAACTAAAGTCAGAAAGAGCTGTAAGAATCTTTCTCTTCTTTAATACATACCCAAGGAATCTATTTCTGACTCTCCGTATCTACATATGTCTCCACTTCTCTTCCTGTATCTCTACTTTCTTATACATAAATATTCATTTAAGTGTCTTCAAGCATCGCATTACTGTCACACTTCTTCCACTATCACGCTTGCTGGTCCTGCCCCAGAATAGTTTGACAGCATTCACCTTTGCACCCATTTTCAGAGCTAAACATATCTCTTCATTTTAGTGCTTCTTCCCGATTACTCTTTGATGGCTCCTTGCAGCGCGTGTGGGTTTTCATATCTACCCATACACTACACAGGGAATCTACACACCAAAAAAGAAACTGTGTGTCAAAACTGCGGAGCAACTTCCTTTCTTGATGCAAGGCAGCCTGGTAGCAACTGAACAGACTGAGTGACCTTAAAATACTTTAAAGAGTGAAATGGATGCTTTAGATCAAACAGGAAAATCCCACATCACAGCAGAGTCCTTTCCATGTAGGTCTGTACAGTTGGGTTTACTCTAGGGCAAAATGTGCTCTGCTCTGCATCATGACTGTGTGTACGCATCACCCCGATTCTCGTTTTCTTTGAAAAAACAGCTGAGTGCACTAGTAGGAAAGAGGCACAACATGCTATAAACAGTCCGTTTTTGAAGATTTGTTTTCACCTCCAGCTCAATATACAAATAGATGAAATCTCAAAAAAATGTATTGCCTAATTTACCTTTATTTGCCTGCTGCAAGTAAATTACAGATTTAGTGTTTGACTACTTCCTATTGACATTGTATTTTATTTAGGTCTGTAAAAAAATTCAGTCTGAGTAGACAGAATTATATGGATTACATTTTCCGCAAAACAGCAGCTAAGCAGATTTAAATAGCAGTTAGCACCTAAATACAGAGACACCAAAAAGATGTATAAAAATGCTTAAATGAGATCAGTACCTTGTTCAGACTGACTTCAATATGGGTTATGTATTTAATCATTCAAACAGCTCAAAGTGCTTTACAAAACCATCTACTGCATTTCAGGGCAGCTAGCCATCTTTGTAAATCTCATTCTGTCTACATATATTGTAATAAATCCTCTAGAACATAAAAGTCCTTAACTTGCCATGTTTTTTCCCCACATATGAGAGCATAATTTTTCTTACCATATGAACATTAATTGAAATTTAGCACTTAGCATTTTCCCTCTGTTCCATGCTCTATGTCCTGGGCAATCCCATTTACCCACTTACTGAAGAAGAAAATTCAATTTTAAAACAAAAAAAGCCCTGTTACACTGTAAAGAAAAAATGAATCCTAGAGCACTTTATTCACAGGATTAGTAGTAACGAAGTCATATTTTCAAGCGTAGTTGGAAATCACTGAGGCACCACAACAATTTTCAGTATTAGAGACTCAGTCATTAACACCATTAGGCTACTGGGAAAGCCGTACAATAATACAATGTACAAGAATCATAACTGAAGATGCTTAGCTGCTTCTTTTGGTGGGCACTTCCAATCAGATTCTGCAAGCGTTTAGTGTTCAGTATAGTACTGAGCATACTGATTTCAACTGATTTCTCAAAAAATTCTTCCTTGCACTCCCCACTCTCAAAAGAACATGAACCTGAACTTTTGGTCACATTAGTGGTGCCATAAAAAGCCATTCTGAGGTGTGGTAAGCAATACCTTCGTAAAATAAGAGGAACATTAAAATGTAAATCTATAAGAAGCACACGCTATTTTTTTTTTCCAGTGTAATGCTGGACTTGTACTATTTCCACTCTTGTACTATTTCTTTTTTGAATGTGCCATAAACAAAGCAGATACAACTGAATTTATTGTCTTTATATCCCATCTTACTTACTACATTAAGCTTGGTTTGGCTTCCACTTGTCATAAGTTCTTCCTCTGATACTTTACTAAAATTGTCCAGATAATGGTCTGATATTGTATGAGACAGATCTTCAAAAGAGTATTCCTTTTCTTGGCACAATTTGATTTCATCTAAGAGCTTTGATAATTCTCCAGTCACAGCTTCACCTTTAAAAACAGACATACCATTAGTCAATAATTAGAATATCAGGGGTAATTTATGCCTAAAAAGGAAATGCACATTCTTTAAATTTTATTGAGAATCTGTTACATTTCATACCTTATAACCTAAGCAGTGATCTTCATGCATAATTCTCCCCTCAAAAACAATAGCATCTCATTTCAGACGGGGAATCACTAGAGGTAATCTACGTACTTTTGCATTCCCCTATACCGTGTATTTAATGAGGATGAATTACAACTTATACTTACCCTTTCTCTGTTTTCTAATCCTGAAAATTGGCTAGAAATAGCAACTATCTAAGAATGTAAAATTAATCCAGGAAAGGAAAGTTTTTACAAGCATACAAAATCAGCATCTAGTACTCTGCATCAGGTTCATGTTTGCTGCTGTGATCAATTGATACACTACATAGGTTCCATAAATTGTAAGTAGGTTAGAACTGAGTTTCCAAGAATGCACATCTGTCCCATCAAAGTAACTATGATTTATAAACAATTCTTGCTCACTTTCCCAGGATTAAATGGAATGGTGGAAGGATATACTTGGCAAAATCCACAAGTTTAAGACGTCTCCCTACAGCAGTGTATCAGAAACCCATGTTTTGTGCATTCTGCATCGTGTTTCGTGTTTTCTCCTTAATTTATCAGATATCTTTACTTAATAAATCTACCAAAATAGTAAGACAATGAGCTTTATATGTCCATACTAAACAAGGGCTGCTATTAGAAATACTAGTAGTAGTAAGTATTAGAATCACATTGAGTGCTAACTTTCCTGCAAATAACCCACTGGCAGCAGCAAGACCTCCACAGAGTAAAAAGCTACTTGCTATGAACAACTGCATTAGGTTCTGATAATCTATTGCATGCATGTTGCACAGCTACGTTCATTAGTAGCAATGAAAATGCGAGTGAAAGCCAAGTTTATCCAGCGGCAAATAAGAAAGCCCTTATCTTGACTAGGTTTACAAGAGTCATATTGTTGGAAACTACAGTCCTCAGACTTGATAAAGTAGAGATAATTCCATTTTACTCCATCTTTGGGAATAAAATGCTGAAAAGGAAAAACAGTGAACATATTAAGCTCAGCATACGTACAATACATATATGTAAATTCATATAACTAAAGAAGCCCCGGATAACATTATATCTGCTTGGTCTAGAGCTCTTATTGTGTCGTTTTTCTTCACAGTCACTGTTATGCTAGGTAAACACAAATATTCTAAAATATTTTTTAAATTACAGCTATGGCCAGTTCTGACTGAAGTTTTCAGAGCCAAGAACAGAAGTTGTTAAGTAAAAGCATCTAATTGTCTTGTAATATGCAAGTAACAGAAATTTTGCATTCAAAACTCTTGTTACTCAGTCAATGGTAACTTCGCACAAAACTCAT
>VZSC01001930.1:218712-241304 GCA_013398225.1 Steatornis caripensis
CTATTACATTGTTGTAATATTATTATTATTTTGTTATTTTATTATTTTGTTTATTTTATTTGTTTTCCTTCTGTCAGATAATGTGCCAAAATCTCCAAAAAGACAGTAGATTTTGCAAACACACAAAAAAAGTTTTTGCAGAAACTTCAATTCCTATTTTCTCAGGATTGTGAGAAAAGATGTAAAGTAAACATCACAGAAACATGAGGGTTGCTTCTAAAACCTCACTGGCAAAAGGTTTTCTTTCTTTTTAACCTATAATTTGTAAAAACTAGTTTTGTAAATATTATTAAAAAAGAGGAGAACATCAATAGAAACTTCTATCCACAATTCTTAAATTCTGGAGGCCTCATTCACAGGAGGCTACCAGTCCCATAGGTTTTAGTATCAGATGAACGGATTTAGTATCACTGCCTGAATGAACTGCTTCTGATGACATAAATTACTTTCATCTCCTTTAAAGAGGTTTCTCATAAATATCCTCAAAACCAACCCATTTTCTTTCAAAATTTTTCTTGTAACTTTGTTACCCCTTTGCATATAGGACAGAACCCTACCTATCAGGCCCACCAGTAATATCAGTCATGTTATTTCCTTCTCCATTTCTGCCAGTCTGTTTATATGCATCTTTCGCCCTTTGTTTTATATTTTGAAAGCTAACGTCTTGTGGCAGGCACAAATATTATGCTATGTTAATACTACAAACTGTACAGTAACACTCATAACAATGCAAGGGGGAAATGGTAAAAATGAGAATGCTAGGTGATAAAATCTCACTGTATACTGGCACCAAGGTGAAAGAAGAAATTCAATGTCATTGTGTCTGCATAAAGAAAAAAATTAGGAAGAAACTCACAAAATCTGGTCACTAATTGTCTGATGCCATTAATTTAATTTCTTTTTCCTATAAGTCTACGTGTAGAAAACATGTAAGCTTCTCTAGACAATCATCTGAAGACAGGAGCTTTAACAGGAATGTGTTTGGAAGCCACTCTCTCTCAGCAATTGCCCTTTCTTCGCATGGAATTCATTACTCACTGAAGTCGAACTCAATCACAGTACATTCAGGTTTCTCAAAATTCCAGCGCTTCACTGATTTTTCAGCTACAACAGGATAAATGCCCATACTTCAGTGAACAGTATACTCAACTGGCTTTTTAGAGGAGGGTAGGTCTACTGTACCATCAACAGTGCTAGCACTGAATCCTGCCACTCCTGATTTTATTTTTCAATTTCAGCTCACAGTTCCAACTTTATCATTGGTGATTAAAGCTTCAGTGAAGCCTTTGCTGATGAAAAAGAATGTCAGTGGGTTCCACAAGGGAGTTCTGAAGGGGCTTCTCAAGTTTTCTTAAGACTCAGAATTGCATCTTTGTAAACATTTTCCATCCTTGCACATCACTTCTGACTACAAGGCAGACAGAGTGAAAATAAACAGCTGCTCGTTACATGCACAGTTTCGTCATAGTAACATGAGCTGAAAGTACTAAGCAGTCTTCTTTATATTTTCAAGGCACGCATGTGAAAAAGATTGCATGTCAAAGCACCAAAAAGCCTTCAAATTGATATATTTATTTTTTATGGTAAAAACTAAGGGCAGAAACCGATCCATCAACATGACAAACCCTTGAGAGGGGTTTGGGTGCTCTATTTTTCGTAGAGCAAGGGTACTTTGAAGAAACTTTGTCAGTGGGGTTGAGACGGCAAAGTTATCACACTAAGGAGAAAATGGAACAATGCAGAGATACTACAATGAAAATCAGTTTAGTTGGTGATGGGTCATTATAATGAATCTTAGATTAATATCTGAAGGACAATTGATTTGGATGTCTAAGAAAGGGGAAGTTCTGACTGACCCTTTTCTTGCCACTGAAGAAGCTTCAGTATGACATTAACCCTGTTTCCCTCTACATAGTGGTATGTTCACACTGCAGCTCAGTGAGGACACAAAGGCTGAAGTTTCTGCATATAATCTGAGTCAAATTAGGAACTCCTTTCCACTGATAGGGGGAGGTCCTACTTCCCTCACCCATATAATCCTCCTCACTTTTTGATGCGTGTTTCTGCCAGTTACCTGGGACAGAGCTAACTCTGGGACCTCAATCACAAGGAGGCAAATTCATCAAAACAAACAAATGTATATTTATATAATTATAATCTTTTTTTATTATTGTTACATACTAATAAATATAGGTAATATAATAAATTACTTATTTTACATATTACTGGTTCGTGAACTGAATCGGATCACTTTGCAATCTCCTGTAAGCAGGAAACATGGAAGGGAACTGTGTAGCTGGAAGTAGGGGAGGAGGAAGGGATGAATGGGGGAAAAGGAAAAAGAAAGGAGGGACTGAGGGAGGGAGACCTCAAAGCAAGCTGTTAATTTAGTTCAGCTATAACATGAATCTGGTCCTTAACGGAATACCTCTCCTCCAGCCTGCAAAATTTTCAGTATGCTTTATAGGAGCTCTGTATCTTCATCCATCATCTCACTGGAAAACTTTACTGGACTTTACCAACAGTTTGGAAGTTATTCAGAGAAGAAAACCTGAAGGACACGGTGTGGCCATATGACCTCATTTTCTCTAGAAAATGTTGTTATGAAATACACTTATGCGGGAGACTGAGGCATGAGCTAGCTCATATGTAGAACTAACACTGAACTAATTAAAATGGCTTATTTAAAGACAGGAATAATCGATACAGATGGAGATGCAGCAGGGATACCTGCAGGAAACTCCTCTGTCAAACATAGTTAATGAAAGACTAATCCGAAAATGCAAGGAACAGAAGAGAAGGAATGTTGTTTAACACTGAGTTATGTACTAACTCATGTTTCATCACTTTACTGCCATCTTCTAGAGTAAGAAATTGAAGTAAACAATGGACTTCCATCAGTCTTACACTATGAAAGTAAGATGAGGAATGAGAGCAAATGCACGTACAACAAAATTGTATTATTTCTGCTAGAATGACAAGAGTTACCGCCTGGTTTAATTATTTTTTTTTTAATTTAAGGAAAATGAGAAAAATGTAATGAAATGTTTTGAAAATTTGTCACCATCTTTCAGTGATAGTTGTTATTTATGAAAGAATCAAGCATTTAAATTGCAGTTTACCATCACAATTTAATGGAACTGCAATGAAATATTACAATATATTACTTTGTAATGAAGAACATACAAAGAGTAACTATAAGTGACACACCACGCTATTGTCTATTGTCAGAAAAAAAGAAAGGGTTCACTCTGAAATTCAGATACTAAACCACTTATTTTTGTGTATCTAGCAAACAAGAATTTTGTCTTTTTAACTGAAAAGACCGCTCTTTTTTATAACGAAACGTTTAAAGAGTAGAAATTACTATATATCTTAATATTCCCCCATGCTATTCTGATTTGTCTCTAGCAAATGTATAACTGAATATGACTTACCTTGAAGTAGAGCCGCAATTTGGAGTGACTGCTGAGATGGATGTTCTTTAAGAATATCTAAAACCGTCCTACCCAAACTGTCCTTTATGTTGGTATCAATTCCTGAAAAAGAAAATGATCTGTGGTGGAATTTTTAACCCCAATTACTTCTGATTAAAAATGTGGTATATCAGACTCAATTATCTGGGAAACTGAATGCAAGTAGTTTTACAACTGTAGCAGATTAACAGCTGTGTTATAGTTGAAGTACAGCATCCATTTCTGTTTAAATCTTGAGTAGCCTAAAATTTACATGCTGACATGGATTGTCTTTATGTTTTTGTAGCTCACAGAGATATAGATTAAGCTTCTTAAACCAAATTTGGGATTATTTTAACAGACTGTTCCTAAGAAACAGTCATCCTGAAAATAATATTTTATAAAATCAAGAAATTCTCTGAATGTTTTTCCTACATTCCTGGATTCTAATTCTCCCCAAATGACTCTGATTCATTGCGGATTTTCTAGTCCATAGTACCAGTAAGTGTTTTGGGAACAATACTGAAAAAGTTATTAACCTTAAAAGTTTTGTACTTCATGGTGACACGTTCGAAATTCATGCTCTGAGTAGCCTGAAATACCCATATGTAGTATAAGGGCTGGGTGAATTGCCAGAGCACGTCCTCACAGACTGTTCAGACTGTTGACAAAGCAACTGTTTTCGCTCAAACTGTGAAGGTAACCATAAATAAGTTTGAGGCTTACCCTGGATAGGTCTCAGAGAACCTGTTGCACATGATACTGCATGACTCTCCACCTTTGTCTTGTAGAGGCTACTCTGGAAATGTTTGCCTTACGGTAAAAGACTGAAGTTGGTTTTTAGTTTAGATGTACTTTCATAAAAAGTAAAGGCATGAAAGGTCCTAACAAACCGAATGAGATTGTTCTCGGGACACTGAACAGAGGACATCAGAGGAAGCAGAATTTATAAGGACATTCTGGAAGCACGGAAGGATTTCTCTACTCACCAGAAAAGGCTGCAGTTCTTGTCATTTCCTGACCTGATGGAGAGTGTCCTAATTGGTTTTGTGAGAAAGAGGTACTTGTTTTCTCACTGAAAATAAAGCCAAAATATTGTTGGGCTAATTAGCAGTGAAAGCCGATTTTCAGAGGCCAGAGACAACAACTCAGACCTTTTCTTTGCAGTAGATCCTTATAACATCTTCTGAGTCTTTTTTGAAGCAGAACTAGAGAAAAGGGGATTGTTAGATAAAAAAGGCACATGGTGGGGAGTGCTGCAGAAGTGCAGAGTATTTGGGGTTGAAGAAGTTCACAGTGAAGATTCTACTCCAATGTCTTGTACAGTTGTACTCTGGCAGAGGCTACAATGTGCACTAATCTATAAGAGGTATTCTTTATCTGTAGTCTAAGGGCTTCCTACGTTTGTGTGATGTTCTCCAGTTCTTTCTCTTTTAGCTGAATTAATATAAAAAGGCCGTGCCTTTTTGAGGGCAGGTGAAGACGCCTTTCTGCCTCCTTCTTATTCATCCAAGCAGGAAAGCATCTTGGAAGGACCTTTTCTTCTGAAAACAGATCTCAGATCAGGTATGCACTAGCTGAGATTCAGATGAGGAGCTGTGAGTAGGACATGCTTTCTTTTACAATATATAACCCCACAAGCACTCGTAATAAAGATCAATGAGATCCCTCAGTGTAATGGAAGTTCATGTATCTCAGAAAAGTAATTTCTAGATATTTTCATTTTCATTGGTCTTCCCCTTAACCTGAAACAATTCTGAAACTCTTATTATGTAGTAGATGGATTTATTGGGACTCTATACCCATGTTCTCCTGTCCTTTCAGGACAAATGCAATTCTCAGACACACAGTGCCTTGCCCTTTCTTCACAGGCACTCAAAATTTATCCAGAAAATGAAGGAGCAAGCAGGATGGCGTGTTTGTTAGGAACAGCTAACTGAAGGAAATCAATGAGAACACGAGCCTTCTGGCCTCTAGATCAAAGAATATTCTTGGCTGTCTTTCAGAATGAAAACAAAATTTTATGTAGCCATTTTGTTCTCAGAATACATTTATTCTCAGCATACAGTGGCATACACTGAGTCATATATGGAACTTCTGAGTCTTAGTGAAAACATTCTTTTTGTACTCTGTGTATAGTAATTTCTTATTCTAAAAGAATGCTGTTTTAATGAGAGGTACATGTGATTAGATTTGCAAAGGCTGAGAAAGATAACAGTAATTTGTATAACCAAAACTTGAGGAGGCATACACCTCGTTAGGAACATTAAGGATATTTGTTCAGTGTTTCCTCTAAATAAGATTTACCTGTTTCGAGCAAAATGCGTACTACCTCCACCTTTCCAAATAGAGCTGCTTCATGTAGTGCACTCCCTTTTTCTGTCTAGAAAAAGAAATATTGTGACATTTAAAATGCAAATTAAAATTCCAATGAATCCTTTGAAAAGAATACATTTAGAAAAGAAGTATTTATTTTCTCCCCTCTATTTTATCTACACATAAAAAACACTGAATGGGCAACAACAAATAGTACCGCAATTTTTCTTTTATTATTCAATGTAACAGCATAAAAGCCGTCAGTTCTACTATAAAAATTAATAACTATAGAAGATAATATAGTAGGGATGTAATACAACTCCCAATTAACAAGCCTGCATTTGTGTAAAATTTCTAAACTCCTATTACAGGCAGTGAAAATCTAGTCACTACCGCCAGTGGAACATAGCTGTTCAGCAGTTAGCCGTTACATGTGGGCAGGTACACGTGGGTGTTTTAATCTGAAACTGGATCACACCCTAGAAGGTCAATTCAGTTGCACAGTGAGACATGCCCTTGGATATCCCTAGGCCTCCAGATGATGTTCCAGTTGATGCTCACATTTGATCTGCATCATATCTGCCCCATGCAGATGTCTTGGATACCCTAAGGCACCTCCAAAAGCATTAGATGTCTAAGTTTAGATCATTTAAATTCTACCTTAGATGCCTGTGAACCTGATTTTGCAGATTTCTGTGACAGAAAATCCTTTGTGAAAGGACTTTTGCTTAAATAAAATGTACAGTACTGAAAAACAAACTACCTCTCTTAACAAGCTAATTTTCTTAGCATTTTATATGGCTGACTTACTAAATTATCTGAACAGCATGCCTTTCCATACAACAGCATTAGCACGAGCTAAAGCAGTACTAGAACTCACTGTATCTCTGGCTCATCTCGGGTTTTTTTTTTCATAGTAAATTAGATTTTGAGTGGTTTTTATTTGTGGGCAAATGCTAAATGTTTTACTGCTTTAATTTGTTTTTCTATATTTTATCCAAATGCACCACTGTCATGCTTGCTATGGTGGAAAGACTTTAAAGATGAAAAAACCCCAACAACTCTGAAATGAAATAGTGATTCATTATGTATTAGCTGTATCAGAATACACCAGTGGTACAGCAATGAAATGACAGGATATTTAGAAGTAATCAGAGATCTTGAGACCGGATGTGAGCACACAGTAAGTGCACATATGTCCTGCCAATTGAGCCTGAAAGCTCTTTGTTACGTCCATAATAGGAACACTCACTTTTTATATTTCTTCATACTTAGTACATGGAGGTATAAAGTAGAGCATGCCCTATGTCACTTACATCCAGCACATCAGGTATACTAACAGTGTAACGGAGAGGAGAAGGAGGTCAGTAAGAGAATATACATATGAAATTCATATCTCAAAAGAATTTCTAATCTTTCCATTTTCAGAAGCAATCCAGATGAACGTTCACAGACTTATTCTGATCAAGAAGACTAAATACTTGGATTTACTTAGAGATGGTTTCAGAATCCTTTACTCAATATCTACAGGAGTTTTCCGGTAACTGCAATTGACTTTAACACGGTGTAACTCTGCAGTGACATAGTGCAACCACAAAGGTACATGCAGAGCTTAAGGTGCAGCTCAGAAATTTCTGGGAACGAAAACAGTTCTCAGAGAAGCCACTGATAGCAATAGGTCTGATTACTGAAAAAGGCCTGACATCAGCAATCTTGAAAAAGGCTTTGACATAGCCTATTCTCCTCTTTGGCATCTGTGTGAATACGGCATTTCCTTTGGATTGATCACTTACTGTCATGAATAAACCTCAAGACTATTGGGTGGACCTGGTACTATTAATATGGAGTTCCCTGTCATCAAGGATGTGAAGTACAGTTTTGACTCCCAAAATATTTGACTTTGGAAAGACAGGTCGTTAAATTCAAGAGCCGCAACGGGGAAAAGTTTGGCATGGTTACCCGGCAGAGAAGAACACCAAAACAGAGGCTCAATCACAATTGATCATTCACTGTTTTGAGAAAAGAGGAATGGTTCTCTCATATTTGAACATGTTCACTACAGTTGAACATATTCTGCCATATTTGAACGTGTGCCAGCAATGTGCCCTTGCAGCAGCAAAAGGGCTGCATCCTGGGCTGCACTAGGAGGAGCGTTGCCAGCAGGTTGAGGTAGGCGACCTTCCCTTCTATTTACTGCTGGTGAGGCCACACCTGGAGTACTCTGTCCAGTTCTGGGCTCCCCAGTACAAGATAGATACAGAGCTACTGGAGAGAGTCACTAAGATGATTACGAGACGGGAGCATCTCTCCTATGAAGAAAGGCTGAGAGAGCTGTACCTGGTTAGCCTAGACAAGAGGAAGCTCGTGGGGGATTCTCATCAATGCATAAGAATATGTGAAGGGCGGGTGTAAAGAAGACTGAGCCAGGCTTGGTGATGTCCACTGACAGAGGAGTTTCTGTTTGAACATAAGGAAACATTTTTTGCTGTGCAGGTGACTGGGCCCTGGTACAGATTGCCCAGAAAGGTTGCACTCTCAATCCTTGCAGATATTCAAAAGCTGTCTGGACACGGTCCTGGGCAAACTGTTCTAAGTGACACTGCTTGAACAAGGGGGTCTGGACTAGATGACATCCAGAGTTCCCTTCCAACCTCAACCATTCTATGATTCTGCCTGGGATAATAATTAGTGATGTATACACCAACAATGAAATCCACAGAGATTCAAATATTATAGGAGGCCTGAGCACTAAATTTTAGTCCTACTGAGGATGAACTGCAGAGATGGGAACCAGCTGCACCTTGACTAAAATTGTAGACATCATTCTGTATTACTATTAATAAGGAACATTTTTTTAAGGGAAAAAATGGATGTACTTTAGTGACAAGAGCTATCTAGAATCCATTGCTGTGGCATGATCTGAGACTGAGAAAGATTAATGTTCTGGCATGCTGAATCAACAGCTTTGAGGACAAGGAAGAGGATCTATCCTCACACTCCTCAGTTAATGGGTGGAAAAGATCCTGATACGGTAATTGCCAGAACTGGCAGCAGTCCTTTCTATTGATCAAAATTTCCCACTGAGGAAAGGCAAATAATATTTTCCTTGATGAAAGCGTACATCTCATAAGAAATGGAATGCAAACTAATACGAGAAGAGGAAATTTCCTGTAGATGTCTAAGGCAAACAAATTTATCTGGGGGCAACTTTAGAGCCAGAAGATAGCTCTGTAACAATGAACCAAAGCTCTGCTATGCATAAAGGGAGTAGAGAAACTTAAGCCACCTACATACATAATTCATAGTGTTGGAGAAGAATCCAAAGCCAAATGCACTTTTTCATTTTACACTTTCTTGCTTCTTGGTCTATTCTACCGTGATATTTCCTGTAATATCTGAACATCATCCTGAAATGCTTTACAGGCGTTCTGCACTGCCCTGAATTCTGGGGCAGTCTTTGCTTTACAACTCCAAGCTACCAGGCAATGATAATGAATGTTATACCCCAGAAATGAGATATATGTTACAAACAGTCTCTTTGAAAGAGGAACTTGAAAGGCACACCATATAAACAGTGGAATGATCTGTCCACTATATAGGTGATTTTCTGAGCAAGAGGAGAAATATTACCACAAAACTGAATGAAAATTAGTCTGGGAATATGGAGATTGAAAGCACACGTGTAAGATGCAGATGTGTAATCCTGCATGAGATGTCACAAAGATGAATGTTGACGTAAATCTTAAAAGCTCTAGGCAAGATTTCATGGTAATAGTGAATAACTAACGAGAATCGGATCCCTTGACCCAAAAACTGTCCAGAAGGCAGAAATGTCCTTGTTACCAGAGAGATCAGTTACCAAACTCCATTTCAACATATGGAAAATGCTGACCCTCAGGACGAACAGGGCCAAGAGAAATTTGGAAGAGTGGCTGAGTAGATACATATCTCTTTGTAAATGTACATGTGGACTACTACTTGAAGATAGAAATAATGTAGGAGGGGGTATTTCTGGTGCAATAGAGCATGTTACACAAATTGGAAGGATTAAAAAATGTAGTTGCAAATAATTTCTATAAATTATTTCACATGTGCTAGAGTTTTTAGGTAGATCTTTTTTACTTATAATGGTGCACCTATGCACTAATATACTCTTGTTGTCTATACTACAGCAAGCAAACTTAAGATTTATAGACAATATTAACTGCTTTAATTCCTGAAGCTTTCATTGCCTTGGATTGTATTTTACTGGCAAAGTGAACGCTGCCATTACATTTGGAAATTCTTCCACAGTAATATTTAATGCAAAAAATGTTGTTATTTTTTCACCAACGCAGTGAGCTAAAGTCTGCTTGAGTTTGCATCAATGGATTACATATTGATTACCTGGCATAAGTTTTCTGTATATCAGATAACTATAGCACAAATTGTGTTAAGCATTTAATAAAACAGTCCCTGCCCCAAGCAGCTTACAGCTAAATACAGGTACAATGTCACAGGAGGACACACAAACCAAGCAAGGATAGAAGGACATTGTCAGTAGAAACACCAGGATACACAAACCAACTTGGCGTACAATTTGCAGGCTCACATAAAAGCATAAAGGTTTTTATTGATTAGAGATTTTTTTAATCATGTAAATATGCAAGAGCTTGTAATTAGGTCACTTGTCTAGTCCTTATTATTAGGTAGTTTTGATATGGATTTCAGACATAATCTGAAGGATGGAATGGTAGCTTTGCAAATTGGTTCACGGAATATCCTCCACACATAGTGACAGCAAAGGAGAAGGGGCATAGCTCTTTGCAGAACTACAGTGATAAGCAATGGAAATTGCTATCATTACTGGAACAGACAGGGAAGGCAAATAGGGATAGATGAATGTTGGATAAGCAGAAGGGGCCAAGTTTTTAAGGTATTTACAATTATAAAATTACTGTTTACATGAAACACACTGAACTGTGCAGTATCTTATTTTACTGAGGGCCCAAAATCTATCACTCACCCAAAACCTGTGTATTTTTCATATGTTTCAATTTAAATGAAAACTTCAAAGCATAAAGAGGTGAAGCAGATTTGTATTGCCCACTTCTAAATAATTTCAGATTGAAGGATATTGGATAGACCTGGGAAATGAATAAAATGTGTGATTAATTCAATCAAAAAGTAAGTGCTGTCTATTACTAGTCCAAATATTTGCTATGATTAAAAGTGCTCAGGGAGTACAGAAGAGAAAGATAACATGGCTAAAGTAAACTTCCCATTTAAACAAATAAATATTTACATTTACAGAGTGATAGCACATCGGCTACTTCTATAATTGTCTCTCAACAGTCTGAGAGCTCTTTACTGCTGATAAGCTGAATTTATTTAATGTGTATGAATGTGTACAATTTTATTTACCACATGGGATTATACTTTGCATATTGTTCTTTCCCAATCAGTGATGCAGAGCAATTTGCTTAATATTAAAAGAGCTGAGTTCAGTTTTAAGTAACAGGCTGATATTGTATGCTCTGCTTAGTTTAATAAGCTGCCAGTAATCATCAACAAAGAATTTTTCATAGGTTATAGAAGTAATAAGTTAACAATATGTACAGAGCCAACTTGCCAATATGCTAAGAATGCTGAATGAAAAGGAACATATTGATGGAGAATATGTACACTGCTGAGGAAATAAATAAATTGTATTTCCTTATGTCAAGTACGACAAACACAGAAGGAACAAGATTACCCAGTGCAAAAAATAAACTAAATAAAATAAAATAAAATAAAATAAAATAAAATAGCCCCCCTGCCTAACTAAGCAAAATAAGAATATAGATTATTTAAAACAAATTAGAATTTAAAAAAAAAGAAAAAAAGTCCAGAATTTTAGTGTAGATGGCAAATAGATCACCATTACAAAAAAAGAATCTCTCATTTCTTAAAAGAAGATTGTACAAAATTTGCAGCCACTATATTTTTTAAAGACCAGTGAAAAACTTTTCATATAACTATAGATAGAAAAGGCTTAGGAGAATTCACAGTAGTGCCAAAATTATCTAGATTACATAAGAGGAAGAACACATTTCATAAAAGCATTGTGTAATATTCAACCCTCATGTAACCATCAGTTTGTAAGTTACCATGACAGAGACTATTTTTCTTCAATTATTCTATTTCTTAAGCATCAATTCACGCATTAGTTCAGGTTTTTTCTGACTTTTTCCTCATTCATTTGCTAGAGATAGAAGATAAATTATATGTTCAGGAACATGTATTTGAGGAGTCTCTTATGTGTTGCTTTAGCACTGAAATTTTCTAAATTACTGAAGATGTAATAATAGTAAAGGACAGCTGAAACAAAAGAGCGGCTTGTATTAACCTTTGCAAGTGTATCACTTTCTAGTACGAAAAATCAAAAGTAAATTAAATTGGAAGCATAATAGTTGGCAAATACATGACTAGGCAAAACACAGAAAACAACAAGTTTCAGTTTGAAATAGTTTGAACTAAGTAACAATACTCACTCAAAAGATACTAGAGGTAATAAAAGTAGCAAAACAATTCTACCACATTTTCATTTTGAGGTCATTTCAGAATACCCATTTTTCATCTTAAAATATGTTAATATTTTCTGGTTTGCTTTGGTGGGTTTTTTAATCTATCTTTTCTTTCCCACTTCACATTCTTTTCCTCAAAAGTTGAAAAGCATGTTGATGGAAGAATCCAGAAATAACAAAAGTGCATGAAATCCAGGCGCAATCTTTCTATATAAAAGGGAATTATGTGTACAGAGGTGTTTGCTTAAATGCACCTACAGCTTAAAATGGTTATAAAACTTAGTCTAAAATAGATGTAATTATGTTTGGTTGGTTGGTTTATCTGGAAATAGGTGCAAAGCTGAAACAACCTTAATTTGAAGAATATTATATATACTCAGACAGCAAGAAGGCTACTTTAAATCTGAAGATAAAATCCACTTTGAACTCCAATACAGTGCCATCAATCAAATCAAGAGAAATCACAAGACAGAGACAAGGCTTCACATATAACTAAGCCATAGTTGAAAGGCTTGGACACTTTCCACTAAAAAGAACTGTACATAAAATTTACTGCTGCTATACCTTGTATCTATTCCCATCTACATCTCTCGTTTAAAGTTGCCCCTTTTACACCATTATAACTTACTGTGCATAGAACTAGATGCACCAGACAGCTAACAGGTTCGAGCCAGTAGCTGCAAGAGTGTATTGCTATAGAATTTTCTTTTAGTTTATACAAGTGTTTAGAAAAGCAGAAAATCAAAATTATTATTAATCAGTAATTGTGGCTTTAGAATGGGATAACCCTGGGAAAATGAGTGCTCAGTCAAACGATTCAGATTGCTATGACCTTTGAAGGCCATAGCTTTAGCATGTCAGCTTAGTATCATTAAAGTCAATGTTGTGAAAAAAACCCATATATATATACACGTACATGAACAGTTGATACAATTTGTGTATCTGCCATGTCTCAAGACAACATTAAAATATACACCCAGCTTTCAACACACGTGTCTTTCTTGAGTTATCCCCTTGAACACATAATTTGGGTGGTAAAAAATAAATCTGTATTATGTATCAACTTGCAGCATTTCTAACACAAGAAATGCAAGCGTATTTTAAAAGAAAAAACGTAAGAAGTTATTTCCTTTGAATCATATTCTAACCGTAAAGGAAAGTAAGCAAAGAAAGGAAGAAAGGTGGAAAGGAAGGAAAGAAAGAAATTACACACTAACTTGGCAGCTGACATCCATTCCAGCCTCCAGAAGCACCTGTACAACAGCTTTGTGGCCATTACGTGCAGCAAGATGCAGAGGAGTGTGTTTTCTTGTATTACAGTTCATCAGGTTTGGATATGCTTTGATGATCATTTTTACAACACGCAGACGTCCATAAAGTGCTGCCAGATCCAGAGGTGTTTCTAGTTTGTTGTTCCTTATTGTAGGGTCTGTTAGCTCTTCTAACAGAACAGCAACTACTTCTGAATGACCATATTGAGCTGCACAATGCAACGCTGTTTCATTTTCATTGTTCTGTTAAAACAAAACAAAAGCTTCAGAAATTCATGTTTAATCACACAATAGAACTCCTTGGCTTCTATAAATTGCCTCCATGAGATCACTACACAGGCAGGGTTTGCAATATAATGTATGGTAATGTATGTTAAATGCTTCAGAATGACTCCACTAAAATTTTACTGCTAATACATTAATACTTCAGCTTTGTGGCTCTCAAGCAGATCGGGTCCCTATGTGCCCACATTGTGCCCAATCCATTTTTAACAACATGTCCCAAAAAACTTTGTCGCTCATGATATGCTGAAATCTGTAACCCTTCTTGATTCAACTGCTCCTGAAATCATAGATGAGTCCTTCTCCTAGAAATATTATGACACTTACCTTATGTCTCTCTTCTCAGTATAACTGGTTTTAAATCATAGCAGTTTGTTATTAGAGTAGTGAAATTACAGAGAAAAACTGTGTAATGAAAATGTATCAGGCACAAGGCTAGTTTCATATATCACTATAAAAGTTACTATCAAGACAAAAATCAAAGCTTGGAAGAAGGCAAAATAACAACTGTAGGTATTAGAAAGACTTAGCATATCACGTGAGCAGCTAGTCTTCTCAGGGCTACAGGGTGCGGTTTAAGGCATACGAGTATTTGTATGCTGTGGATTGAACAAGTTTTTGCTTTATAAAGCAATGCCTCCCTGCCAAGTCTTTCCCAGAACACTACTTAATAATCTTAATAATAAATAAATATTGAGAACAAGCAGTATCTTCCTAATTGTTTTCTTTCAGTTCTGCCTGTATACTTGCAATCCCAAACAGATAAATAACCTTAGGCAGAGAGGAACAAAATAATTTATAGACCTCTCTGAATTCTATATGCCACCTATATTATTAATACATCTTATGTAGTCTCTATGAAGCCCTAAAATAGGCTAGACACTATAATTTTAAAAGTATGTACATTGAATGCCTCTTCTTTTATGACAGTTTTGAAAATGTTTTAAAAGCAGAAAGCCAATAAGCTAATGTGTCATATAAAGAAATAACAAATTAATGTAAATTCAGAAGAGAATGATATAATTCTAAAGAAAGGAGAAGAGACAAATCTGAATCCATAGGTTATATTTCTCAAGGAAACAACTGAAGAAAGTTCTGGGGACAGAGAACTGAAAACAGAAAAAAATATTTGTCTTTTGAAAGACAGAAAGGGTGAGAGAATCAGAGAAAAGAGGCTTTGGCCTCTTTCTTACTCAAAAGTTAGCTACGATAAGAAAATCCATGTTGCACAGTAATATCTAGAAAGGTGGAAAAGTATCTCTTTCTTTTTGGTATGTGTTTCTAATTCTATAATCAAGAACTTAAATCTTGAGTTTGTGGTTTTAACAACATTGCTGTCATTTTCATCTCATCTTGTAATTTAAAATGACTCAGATGAACCTGGGACACAGAAGAGACAGATCAACACATTCAGACAAATTAATGTTTCAGATGATAAATTCTTCAGGTGTCGGCAACACCACACAAGATCTCAGAGACCGGAATGTGTTTCCTGCTAAACTGCAATGCAGAAGCTAGAAAACAAGAAGACCCAGGTAGAAAGTGAGAAGTTTCCAGTGGCAAACATGGCTTGATGACCAATAAGCATTTGAATCATTGTGCGTTATTCAGACCACCATGTGGTCTTTCTCTATTACATAGACCATAAATTCAGGTGAAAACATAGAATCATAGAAAACATGTACTATCACAATACTACATGGCTGCAATGATCTATCAACTATTTGTGATATGCTTTTTGTGCTCTGGTGACTTCTAATGTTTCCTTTATACAGGACTGGGCAAAGCAATTTTTTTATGTACAGTGGTATACCCACAAATCACAACCATAGTCTATTAGAATTTATTTTTAGATTTTCAGTATTTCATGGACCATAGTTTATTAGAATTTATTTTTAGATTTTCAATATTTCATGGACAGAACTGCATAGATGAACACGCAATTGCAGTCTAATGTGTACAATTACCACAATTAAGTATGAAAATCAGATAATTGCAGATAAAATGGCCAATTACGGTAATTTGTGCCTACAGTTACTGTATTTACATATCCAATGGAAATAGTTACACAAAGAAATTAGATGTGTAACTATCCACATTCCGTGATGTAAATAGCAAAATACATGTTTACTATACAATTGTCAGATACATCTATGATCTATCCAATATCTACTTATGTTTGAATTTTTTTCAAGTATTTCTGGGTAATATATAAAGTATCTGGAATCTTGTGCCCATAGTCTAATATTGTAGTCTAAAAGTATTCTGATTAAATTTTCAAACAGACATAAAAATTAAATTGGCTACAGTCTTTTACTCAAGATGCAGTGACTGGCCAAAATTTCAGCCACAGATGTGGACACATAGAAAGCAACCAGTCCAAATCACTTCTGCTGTGCAGCAAACTAAAATTTGCTCCCTTTAAATAAAGACTATCCACTTGAATTTTTATGCAAGGGCATATTTACAGAAAAGTATATTTTAAACCAGCATGGTGCATGAAAGCATCTGTAAATCTGAATAAAATGTTATTGCTTTCAACTGAACATTGTTCAATATTTTTGTATAGTTTGTTTCTTTGCATTTGCCAAATTAAAGCTACATTTCAGTTAATAACAAGTCAAACTGATTCAAAATTAAAAAGAACTAAGTATCACAGAAATAAAATAGAAGAATCCAAGCTGGATAGACATGATAATAAAATTACCTACACATGTGCAGTCAGAACAGGCATTGTATATATTGTGTTATCAGAGCTGAGAGGTACTACCTAATTAAAACTTAATACAGCATCCTCCCCTCTTCAAAATGTAAATTAATAAACTCAATTTAGATATAAAAGACAGAACAATTTTTAACTTTCAAAGAGAGAATTACAACTTGTTTAACTGCCCTCTAAATTTATCTGCTTTGACAATTTAGTACTAACTCAATAAAATAAACCACCTTGGAAGCAAGAGATTTTACTAAGGAGAGGATAGAGTAGGTTTTGAGTCTGCCATCTTCAAATTTTGGAAAGGAGGCAATACCTACCAGACTGACACGGTTCAGCATTCACAGAAAGAGACCACTAAGATGGAGGAGGCTACCACAGTGCATTTCTTGGACTGGAAGAAATATTATCTTCCTCTTCTCACTCCTCATTAAAAAATTGACATGAATGTCTCAGTCAGTGTTATGAACTTCCTCCACAAGGCATTTGTTTATAGAAGATATATAGTAAGAATAAAAAAAAAAACAACACGATCTTATTTTAAGAGTTGAAGTTATGATTTCTTTGCTCCCCAAAACCCTGATACTTCTGACTCGTTTTTTGTGTGGACAAAGCTAACCCAGGTGTAACTCTACTGACTTTAAGGTACTGTTCTTCCTCGTATCTCTAATAGTCTGTTATTTTGAGGAAAAATTTGAAAGACACAAAAAAAATATTCTCAAAGAAATTAATAATAATTTAGTACTATTGCCTACATTTTCAGTCCCAAATGTAAACACTTGTTTCTGGAGTACAGAAAGTTTATGCACCAGCATTCATTGCAGTGAGCAGTTAACCTGCTATGAAAATACAAATGTCTCCATGCAAGTTACCATTGTGTAATTAGATCTCCAAATCTGATATCCACAGGCTAAATAATGCATCTGTTGCTGAAGAAAGAGACTAGGATGCTTTTAGAAATTTCAGATACTTCATTAAATGTTATAAAGTACAAGATAGATCCCAAGACTGAATGAGTCAAGAAAAAGAAAGATCTAGAAATCAGAACCAAGACAGATGTACAAAATGTGAGACAAAAAGAGTAGACCAATATTATGCAAAAATAGTATAAAACAGAATCTCTAATACTCAATAATATTTTAACCAAGTAGTTATTCATATGGCCCAATGGACCTCTTTCAAAAATAAGGAAGGCATCTTATGATTCAGCTTTTAACCTGTTGTAATTTTCTTCATTATCTGTTACGTAGGTCTCTTGATGGGCATGGTCCTGACATTTTCTAGCCTTCCTCTGAATCTGTTCTCTTCCATGTACAGCCGGAACTCAGTCTTCTGTCGCTGCAAACTGAATTTTGCCTTCACAGCACTGCATCCAGTCTGTATTGCAGGCTGTACTATATTATTTAGCTAAGAACACATGCCACTGCAAAATGTAGAACATATCTTAAGGTCTATTCATTAGAGGACAGATTACCAAATACGTTACAGAGACAATTATTGTAGCTTGGCAGTCTGATAGGTACAGGAGATATCAAGAGAATGAATGGCTCTCATAAATATTATATAGGTCCTTGTGAAGCCAGTATTAAACAGTGGGCATATTTAGGACTTTAACTGCATAGTTGTGCAGCCCTTTATTTTTGCCAAGTACATTCTAAAGCTCCTGAAGTCCATGCAAGTACTCTACAAGCAATAAAGACTCTACCAAGTAGTGATTTTACATACCTTTCCAAAGAATGCTCAACTCCTTTATTATCTAAGCTTTTTGATTATGAACTTGAAAAGGGAGACTTCCTAAATCACTGAGCCATTTCTTTGTCACTTAATCCCAATGTCAAGTAACTGAGTAAGACTTTTTTTTTATTAAAAGCTTTGTGCTATTGCCTCAGTTACGAAAGAAGTTAAGTTAAGAAAGAATTTAAGTTAAAGAAGGATGGAGCAATGGGAGAGTTTGAAAAAGTCTATGTACTCAATATACTCAAGAATAGTCAACTACAGAGAAAAAAAAGTTATAAAGATAAGGCTTTAATGATTAAAGAATTAAATAGAGAAAAAAAATAAAGAAACAATATATCCAAGACAGGGATAGGAATAATCTCAGGATAGCCTTACTGAATCTATTAAAACAGGAAGGCAGTTTCCTCAGAAGTTCCACCAATATAAGTTAATCATTCTGAAAAAAGTAAAGAAGTTTGCCTTATTGATTCAGCAAGTAGCATGTAACTGTATTTAATTACAACAGGAATTAAAGTGCTTTCCTGGATGTCAAGGGCAAAGGCTGAACAATGTTACAACAGAAACACAGCAAAGAATGAGGCGAGCTCTTGGGAACAACATTGTGACTTTGTTGTCCATTCTCTTTGTGGAAGGAAAAGGGTTTTTACATGGTGCAGATTTTTACAGTTGTAAAAATATGGGGCAAAAAAACTGGGAAAATAACTAATGACATCCTTTTTATCACACATCATCAATGAATCTGTCTAGTTTGAAAGTCATGAAAGAAATAAAAAGCCCATAAATGTTCTTATCAAGTACTCTCTTAAACATTTAGGCATCCCTAATATTTCCAGATATATTTTCAAAACTGATTTAAAAATCAAAGCATTTAAGACAAGACTAAATATTTTACTTTTTCGTTCTGCTACCACTGCAATTGTACACAGACGAAAAATTATTCACAACTTTGCTTACAGTCAAAAATATAGAAACCTGAGAGTTCATACCTATTACATATTTAAAAGAAGGTCTATATTGTATCACTGGATGTGTTTCTTAAATTTTGTTGGGATTTTTTTAAGACCTATCATTCCTGATTGGACTTTTTCTTTACTGCATGCTATCCTGCTCCATTTCTATTTTTAACTTCTCAGTGCAGTGTAAGCCTCTGTATTCTTATTCCCGATGAACATTCCAGTAACCAGTGGTGTCCTCTAAGGATCTGTATTGGGACCAATACTATTTAACGTTATCATCAATAACACAGATAGTGGGGTTGAGTGCATCCTCAGCAACTCCGTAGATGACACCAAGCTGAGTGGTGTAGTATATACACTAGAGGGAATGCATGCCATCCAGAGGGACATTGACAGGCTTCAGAAATGGGCCCACGCGAACCTCATGAAGTTCAACAAGGCCAAGTACAAAGTCCTGCACCTGGATCAGGGCAATCCCCAATATCAGTACAGACTCAACAATGAAACGATTAGGACCAACCCTGCAGAGAAGGATGTGGGGATACTGGTGGATGAAAAACTGAACAGGAGCCAGCAATGTGTGCTCACAGCCCAGAAAGCCAATCGTATCCTGGGCCGTGTGACAGGAAGCATGGCCAGCAGGTTGAGGGAGGTGATTCTGCCCCTCTGCTCTGCTCTGCTCTAGTAAGACCCTACCTGGAGTACTGCGTTCAGCTCTGGGGTCCTCAGCACAAGGAAGACATGGACCTGTTAGAGCGGGTCCAGAGGAGGGCCACAAAAATGATCAGAGCACCTCTCCCATGAGGAAAGGCTGAGAGAGTCAGGGTTGTTCAGCCTGGAGAAGAAAAGGCCCTGAGGAGATCTTATTGCAGCCTTTCAATATATAAAGGGGGTTTGTAAGAAAGAGAGACGCTTTTTTACCAGGGCCTGTAGTGAGAGGAAACGTGGCAATGGTCTTAAACTGAAAGAGGGTAGACTTAGGTTGGATACAAGGAAGACATTTTTTACGATGAGCGTGGTGAGATTTTGCAATAGGTTGCCTAGAGAAGTTGTGAATACTGCATCACTTGAAGTGTTCAAAGTCAGGTTGGACAGGACTTTGAGCAACCTGATGTAGTAAAAGATGTCCCTGTCCATGGCAAGGGGGTTAGACTATGATCTTTTGAAGGTCTCTTCTAACCCAAACTATTCTATGATTCTACGAACATGTTCTAATGAATATCTTTACCATATAAAAACAATATGATGACAAATATGATGCCATTGTCCCATAATTTAGAGAATACTTAGATTTAGATAGCAGTATTTTTTCAAAAAGATGATTTTTGTAAAATTTATTGGGAAAAATTCTGCTGCAAATTACCCGGTGTGAATCAAAACCAAACCTACTGAATCCTCATCGAAATTCACTTTTACTAATGTGGAAACAAAATTAAAAAGTAAATCTGTAATTTGGTTGACTACTTTGAATAAATGTTTTCTTCAAATATATTGCTGCAATTGGCTCGAATAAAAAAGATTGGCTGTGCATATTTTTTTCCTTCTAAAAACAGGATAATAAGAGTTGCTAGTGAAATTCAGAAATTCATCCACATAGTCTCTAATTTAAGAGGAGAGGGAGAACATCAAGTGTAGAACATAAAAATGATTGGTTTTGCAGGCCACTTTGGAACTGAATTGTACTTCTGAAAGTCCCTGAGGTGCCACTGAGAGAAGTATATAATGTCTGTGCTTCATTTTGATGTCTTGGGGAAGACAGTAAACATGTTAGACATTTACATATTATGAACGCATCCTGAACTCTTTTCCTTCACATTTCAGAAGTATCAAACAGCATTAAGGAAATGAGAGTGGGTTTTATGACAATTACAATTTGATGCGCAGAAAAATCCTGCAGTATATTAAATACATAAATGTAAGGAAAAAGACATGCTATGTGCATAAAGAAAAACAAGCAGAATCACACAACAGAGAACAACATCAACAAGAACTCTAAGAAGTGTTCACATTTCTTCCTGTGAATGTTTTACTATTCATATTCTGTCAATATATATGTCAAATATATTTTGAACTTGATATTTATTCCTGATGTCATTCACCTTTTTTTCCACGTGATTCCCTGCACTAATACCAAACACTACATATTGACCTATATGTGTCTGTTATTTATTATTAATTTTAATACATTAGGATTTCTTATCAATTATGTAATTTTATGATGACAGCTGCCATAATAAATGTTTGTGCTACCCAGATATCTTTACACAAACAGACACGTAAGTAGTCTGACTGTTAACAGCACACCTTTTAATTATATTTGGTATTAGCTTACTAACAAATCTTGATCTCACGCTACCTAGGTGATCCTAATTCAATTTATAATTTACATATTTTCAAGTCTTCACTGATGAAGTTTAAACATTTATATGTTTTGTAATTTCATCATATTTTGTAATTTAAAACATACATCATGCATGTCAACTAAGGCACCAGTGATAGAATTATTCTTACATAATAGTTATGCTGTAACCATTTTCTGTGTGTAGAGTTGCCAGTCAACATTCCACCACCCCGACAGAATAATTGTCATTTAACTGTTCACCTCTTTATGGTTTTTTTCAATTTTATGTAATAGGAACAGTAGGGGGCATTCAGAGCTTTAGATGCTGTATATGGCTGGATATGATCCTATGATGCTAGTTAACTGCATTTTAAATGTGTAAAATGCAGTTCAATTAATGTACAGTATACCATACTAAATCCATTAATTCATGTAATATACATCTATGCACCATGAGCTTCTCATTTACTTCTTTGCGGTGGTGTTCATTTTTTTTACTTAAGTTTTTAGAAGCATTTCTTTTACACAGAATTTTATAAAATGGATGACAAGCGAAGATGTATTACAAATTAGTTGCAACAATTTTTAAATAATCATAGAATCATAGAACGGTAGGGGTTGGAAGGGACCTCTAGAGATCATCTAGTCCAACCCCTCTGCTAAAGCAGGTTAGCCTAGAGCAGGGTGCACAGGAATGCGTCCAGGTGGGTTTTGAATATTTCCAGAGAAGGAGACTCCACAACCTCCCTGGGCAGCCTGTTCTGGTGCTCTGTTACCCTCACAGTAAAGAAGTTCCTCCTCATGTTCAGGTGGAACTTCCTGTGTTCCAGTTTGTGCCCATTGCCCCTTGTCCTGTCGCTGGGCACCACTGAGAAGAGTCTGACCCCGTCCTCTTGACATCCACCCTTTAGATATTTGTGAGCATTGATCAGATCTCCTCTCAGCCTTCTCTTTTCCAGGCTGAACAGACCCAGCT
>VZSC01001930.1:257056-275043 GCA_013398225.1 Steatornis caripensis
CAGATTTAACAGACCACATCTACCCAGACTAAAATTTGGAGTAGAGTGGCAGCATTTAGAAGTATATAAATAATCTTAGTGCCAAATAGATAACCTAGTATACTTGCCCATTGCTATTCTTGCTGTTACTAACTATATTTTTGATTGGAGAGCATGAGGCTAGTACAGTCATTAATCCACACTTTCTCCAGCGGAAAGAACTAAGAAAAGGCTGGTTATAAATGAGTGAAGTTCAGTGTGTGTCTGAGGAGAGGCAGAATCCCAGACACAGAGACACACCAGTCTTAGATATTCAGAATATCCTTAGCCATGATGAGCCTCACAGAGTCGCTGTGAGCCTTGTCTCACAGAATCAATGTGGCCTTATCCTTTAAATAACCTTAGGACAACAGAATAATTGCAACTGAAGGAAATATAAAAGGTCTTATAAAAGCACATTTTGATAGTTATGACTTAAGAAGCAACTCTAAAGAAACTTCGGAGGCAAGAAATTATAGAACCTGTATATGAAGACACCATGATTGTGAAGTACCCAAAGAAGAGGCTAGAACAGTACTGAGACAGAAACTATACAAAATTTCACACACGTTAAGTGTTAGGTTATGTGATAAACAGCTCCACAATGGAGCACAAAAAGACAACCGCACGTGGGAGAATCAAGTAATCACAGAATCATAGAATCATAGAATGGTAGGGGTTGGAAGGGACCTCTAGAGATCATCTAGTCCAACCCCCCTGCTAAAGCAGGTTAGCCTAGAGCAGGTTGCACAGGAATGCGTCCAGGCGGGTTTTGAATATCTCCAGAGAAGGAGACTCCACAACCTCTCTGGGCAGCCTTAATACTCTGGCCCAGCTACTCTCAAGCTCATCAAAGAAGTTGAAAAGGCCCATCTTTACAGTACAGCAGAGCACAGCAGCACAACAGCACACAGGAACACAGACTACGGACTCAGCCCTCCCAGGGTTGTCCTGTAAGATCCTCCACCCCATTGTCCAGGGGTGACACCCATCAAGATGAGGCAATGCTAGAGCACATTTCAGACTGACATAAGAGGACAAAACGGGGCCAATCACATGTATATAGTTGGCTCTACCGTACAATTATCTGTGTCCTGCACTCAATCTTATTAAATACCTTTTCTACTTCCCTGTGTGAGGGACTCCATGCTGTGTCCATGTGTGGATATGAGGGTCCGACTGCCAGCAACTAGGTCAGACAACGGGTTAGTGAGCCCATATCTCTGTGTTGCCAGAAACTGGAGCAAATGAGGGTCTGGGTACCAGAAACTGGAGTAGAACTATGGGTCAGAAGGCCCATGTGACCATGGAGTCCACAACTGTAGGGAGTGTGAGTGTGTGAGACAGTGTGTGATTGCTACTGAAGATCAAGCTGGACTAGTCAGCAAGTAGGTGAAGTAGCCTGGGAGCTAGCTGCATGTCTACACATCTCTGAAGTTGAGACCATGCAAGAAGTTGGCTGTCACACGCGACTACAGTGAAAGTTAAATTTTGCAAACCAAAAGATGAGCAGTAGGCTTCTGCAGAAGCCACACAAAGTATTTTGGTTTTGTAGCCAACTTTGAGCATCTGTATTAAAAATACTAGAGAAATAAGCGGTCTTGTATGGCAGACTGAGAGGTGTGTCCTAGGAGTCTGCAGATTAGACAGTCTGTGCATGTGTAAGCACATACAAATTTAGATATGTTCAGTTTTGAAAAGAATCTACCTAGAAAAACATGTTGAGGAGCACCCAATCTCTCTAGTTAAGTACTTTGTATGGAAAAAACTAAAACTAAACCTAAACAAAAGTCACGTGAACTGGTTTAACAGAAATAGAGTTGTTTATTTGAAGTTGGACTCAATTTCATTTCAAGGTATATAATTTTATGTTGATAGAGTTAACAGTTATATCTGTTTAAATGTTATAGAAAATCAGGTAATATGCAAAAATGTAAAGAAGAAATAGTTTGACTTCTTGATAGTGCCACGCAAACAAATAGGCAATACATTAGTCATGCTTTATTGAAAGAATCTGTCATATGTATAAGGTCACTTTGCATTTCACCTTTATCCAACCAGCTTGGCTTTATCATTCTTCACGGACTACTCATCTGGAAGAACACTGTCTGGGTATACTGCATAATACTGTGGCTATAATCAGAGAGCAGTATGTTCCTGACTAATACTGGTTAGCTTTGCCTTATCCTTTTAGTCAAGATCAATTTGCCTGGAGTAGCTAAAAGAGAGAAAGCTTTCATCATCTATGACAGCAGGGTTCCTCTGTATTCCCGTTGTCTATAGGGACAAACTAGGGTTTTGCTTACTTCATAGTGAACCTTAGTAATTCCAGCTTGTCAGTGATGAGTCAGACAGATCCTTGGATCCACTCCAGAGTTCTGTCCTTGAGAATCCAGTCATCCTGATAGGAAAAAATGTTAACTCTCATTTGGCATCATTCTGCACAAGATTTCTGTGAGAACAGCTACTAACTAAATTATGAAAATACTCAGTCCAAAATCAGATTAGCAGGCAGTATATTTAATAAGTAAAATCATTCATGTTTAAGGAATGTGAACCATGTTTTAAAACTGTTGTAAATTCTGTCTCCAGGTATGATTTTATGTAATCTGGTTAATCTGCAGAGATGCCATATGGCTAATACTAAAGATCAGTGCATCAGATGATTAACAGTTCATAAGGAGGGCAACTTCATATCCTATGTATCATGAGTTTGGTCTCCCTGCAATATACGAGGTAGATGGGTTCTACACATTTTTTATTAGTCAGACCTATAGGCTTTGTATAAGATCAATAGATGAATCAAGATCAACTAGGAACAGGGCTCCAGTGTGTTAGGCAATACTAGGCCGTACAATAAATAAAGAAAAACAACCAGACATACTTGACTATATCCTTTTTCAGTATATATATATAGTCCATATGTATATATATCTATTGAACTCTCCTTATAAATAAATGCTGGGTTCTTTCAACTCTTCCCAGACAACTGCTATTTAGTGAAAATATATAAACGATAATTACTTTCCTGTAAGCACAGCAACAGAAGCGGAACTTCTGAAGGGTTTTGAAAGCCTTTGAGTATCTCATGATTGTAAGATAGATGACTATAACTATGAACTATAGTTCATATCATCAGTATTTTCTTTGGAAGAACCGAACACATTCGCAGATAGACCACTCTGACTTCTTCTTTTGTAAAAATTAGATGACACTAAAATCCAAAAAACCACTCTAATATTTCTCATCTCAGAAACAAACTAAAACAAAGTCCTATTTCTCTCAAGAATACAGATATGATGACACATTTTGTTAGGAGAGATATTCTTTTAGCCATTCTTTTTCCTAATTCAAGTGACCTTGAATCCTTAGTAAGAAAAGTTATAGAGAGTTTTTCCAGAATATATTTTTGGAGGTCCAACATAGTATCCCCATCCATCATAAATTCATGGCGTTTGCAATTTTAAATGCATTCTTATCATGGACAGGCAAAGTCAACATTTATTATAAAAGGAGATTTTAAAATCTCTACGTGATTAATTACGCATCCTGGAACACTCACTGACACTTGTTTAAGTGGAATAAAAATTCTTGAAGCTCTGGCACTGGCAGCAGCACTGGGAAGAGTAACAATATATGTCACAATTTTTTGAAATGTGAATGCTGTTAGAATGATGACCTCATTCCAGAATTAAAGATTGTTCATCCTAGAAACCAACATGAGATGAGACTCTTTGTTACAGCTTTAGGACACACAGAACAGATCTTGCTATCTATAGAGTCTGTAGTTCAGCTGGCTTTAATACCTTGTCCTTCCCAATTTGTATTTCCTCAAACACAGAGTAATTCTATCAGACACCAGCAAAACAAACATCAGAAAAAATACACTATTTCATTTCCTCTTGATTCTTGAAGGCCAGCCCACATCTCACTATCAATTTATGTTGAGATTTGACAAGGAGATTTAGAAATCAACCTATAGCAGAGTCTTAATCCCTGCATGAATGAAATCAATCACTAGCTATCTTGACATGAGAACATAAGAGATGTAAGTCTCACATCGTGTGTTTACATCCACATGGTATTACATCAACTATCCACATGACTTACTTTCCATATTCTCAGTCCAAAGGTTCCATATCCTCATCTCATAACCGCAGCAACAATGTCCAACACTTTTGGACAACCTACCATAAACTTAACCTAAACTCAGACCAGTGAAAGAGTGCAGCTCCAGCAACTAACTGCCAAAATATGAATCCTGAGATATTAAGGGTCTTGAAGTCTATCAGCAACTTATAACATACATACAACATATAGACAACATTTGTGCTATCTGGTAGAATGCTTCCTCAATTACTAAGACTCCATATTCCTAAACAATGAGCAAGGCAGAGAATATCAGAAGTCTGCAACAGTATATTTTTGCAAGATAAAAGGTAGTTGAAAGAAACCTTGATCAAAATGGATTCAAAACAGTACTAAAAGCCTTTCTTATCCATAACATAAAGTATTAAACAATTTTAGTTTGTTCTCTGGATTAACATAGCTTCAAAACAGAGGTGCACTTCATGTCTTTGCTAGAATGATAGCATAGAGTATCTTCATGTTACCTGGCTTCATCAAAGTGCTAACACTCATTCTTTCCATCAGCATTATATTAACTTTGTTAACAAGAACACAACCTAGGAAAGACATTTGAAAGACAAAGATACAGAGGACAAATATATGATAGAACTGATAATTATTGTACAGAAAAAAAAAATTAGCACCTGTTCAGATTACATCAATATTTTTTTCTTTACTTCTTTTAACTGAATTAACACATTAAATAAGAAAGTTGATTAGTGTGAAATTAGTTACTGCAGTAAGTACAACTGAGCAAAACCAATCCACTGATTATATTTTCTCAGGGCCTTAAATATTGCATTACGGAATGGTGGCTATGTGAGACATACTGCATAACCTAAAATGGAATCTTTGCAACATCCAATCTTTAACATATAGAGCTATTATAATATGACATGTTTAAATGCTTTTGGCGTGGTATAGAAAATCTGAATACAAAAGATATTGGACAGAACTGTGTTTTCTGGTATAAAAATTACTAAACCGGGAAATGTTACTAACTAAGGACAGTTTGAGCATAAATCCTCTACCCTACGCTCCAGCTAATCAGAATAGTTTCCAACAATAAAAACATAGAATTAATGCCTTAATTTCTCATCTCAGCAACATGGCATGTCTGAAATAAATAGATAATATCAAAACAAACAGAAGTGTGCTACTGTGCATGCATTTCATTTGCTGTGCTTTGCCAACAGAGGTCAGAATTACCTCAGGAGCATCCGAAACATTACTATGATCATGACTGGAATTACTTTATCAGCACAAAATTACTTTCACAAAGACAAATAACATACTTCAACAAGAGAGGCTAAAGTTTCAGAAATTTACATATTACAAAGGTCTTCCAAAGCTTTTGGGTATGTAACAAGAATATCACCACTTAAAATTTCATGAACACCATTACTGAAATAATTACAAAGGTCATACCCATCACATCACCAACAAAACGTTTGGTAAGATGTCCTAGTAATCACTTGGATCACTCAGGAAAAATAAATTCATCCAACATGATGCCTTTTATTGAACAAAATCATTTATGACACACAGCTTAGAAGGCAAAATGTAATTACAGTAAAAATATTCACTAAATCTGCAGTCTATTTATGTTAGAATTCCCTATTCAAATCCATTAGGAGTTATTGTTTCTATTCTATTTAAAAGCCTTATCAAATGTAGAAATGAAATCCAAGACTAAGAGGTTTAAATGACACAGAAGCTTCTACTATAAAGGAAGATCTGGCTGATGTGGACCTTCAAACAGCTTAAAAAGAACAAAAAACCCACTTATTTCTAGAAGTCCTTAAAGTGAACGCTATGTTCCTTAATTCTACAAAAACAACTAAATACTAACAAAGAAACTAAACATTCTTTGTACCTCAAATAATTCTACTGGGGCATGTTTTCTAGAAAATGAAGCAGCCATCTACTCTGTAAGTATTGCAAGTGCTCTGTTCAGTTGCAGCCCCATAGATCATGAACTTCTCAGCAATCTTAAAATAAAAATGCTAAATTTGAGGAAAAATATTTCAAGAATGTTAACTGAATAATCTTGCCATCTTTCTGCTCCTTAAAATAGAACTGATAGGATACTCCACAAAATGTGTTTTGACAGATACCTTTATATGAAATATATTATAAGCCTCAGTCATTACAGAAATAATTTAATGTTTTTTCTGAACTGCCTCTTTAGTAAGAAATATCTGGAGAACTCAAATTTGGGTGCAAATATTCCTCCCAATACCATAGATTTTGGAAAACATTGGTGAAGAGATCCCAGTTCCACAATAAGACACCATGCAAAATGATTCATCCCAACTCTCTCTCCCTGTGTTCTACTGTTAACACCATTGTACATGCAAGGCTTGTGTAAAAATTACTACGATTTGTTCAGCTGTGTTTAATGCAAATAGTGTTCCTAGTTCTTATATAATACAGCAATAAAAGAACAATCTCAGACTAAATATCTTATGCACTAAACTAAACATAACATATTAAGGATAGATTGGCCTACAACATAAAAAGGAGAAGTGATACACCAACAAAGGTTACGAAGTGCACTTGGGAGATGGTAGATTCCATCTTGTTTTCCTTTATTATATGTATAAATCATAATTACCTTATTGTTCTACATTAAAGGTCAATAAAATTAGATCATTTGCAGAGAGGAAGGGATCCTTGTTTGTGAAATCTCTAAAAAACTGTCGATTTTTAGAGAACGACGGAGATGGAAGCCCTGTGACATATGTATGGGCTAGGTTCTCTGAAAGCTACTTAATAGTAACTGAAAAACAGGCCCCTGTTGAATTTACCTTATACTTAATTCACTTTAAATTTCTATTGTCTTTAATCTTGGAAAGGAAGATCTTTTTCTATATTTCATTTTAAGCGCATTTTCAACAAGTACATTTGATTGTTAGTTCAATCTTGACAATATAATTATTCTGTTAATGAAGAAATAAACACTTCACCAGAGGGTGCACAATCTGATTTCGAGTAGTGAGAAGAGGGCGTTTTCCTCCAAGTGCTGAAGTCTGACCAAAAAATACTTTTAATACTTGCAGTCATATCAGAATATATATATATATATATAAAAATAAATAATTCTAATGGAATTAAATCTAAAAAGTGGCTGAGGCTTCACCCCAGAAAGTGTTAAATTGAACCAACACTTTGTTTAGGTCAGCTTTTCTGAATAGCTGGATACCCAGCACCCAGCAAGAACTATAGAAAAAGAGATTCATTCCTTAAATTGCCCTGCTCATGTAAGGCCTGACTAGTTGCTGGTTCATGGCTGGTCTTCCTTTGGTCCCACTATTCAGAGACTGAACCATCTAGGAACTCAGGCTGCATCAAGAATAGTGAATTAAACATGTTTGGAATTATTTTCTGGCATTGAGGTCATATTAGCATAGAATCCTACACACCTAAACTACTCAAACCTTCCAAACAGAATAGGTGTGTCCAGACAGTCTATCAGACCCTAGGCCTATACTAAGTCTTCAGCTGTGCCTGGTAGCTCATTCCTTGGGAGAATGCCACATGGCACATGCCAGTACGCAGAAATGTTCCCTGGCATGTTAAAATTAAATGTGGACTCACATTCCTCTCATAGGTTTGGCAGAAGCCTGTCTTCCAAAACCAGCATTTCTCAGCTTAGAGGATACAAGGGCAATACTGTATTTGAATACTGAATTTGGGTCCAGGTAGGTCTGATGAGCATCTGTCCATAGTTCATGTTTGTGCTTTATGCCTTTGATCCTCCCAGCAGAGGGCATAGAAGGGAGGAGTGGTAAACTGACCCCATCTCCTTTTTTCAGCCCTTTGCCTGACTCCAGGAAAGAGGGGAAGGGGAGAAAAGTCATACAGGTGAATATCCCAAACAACACGCTCTTGCTGGTAAGCCAACTTCTTTACTTCTTTTCTCTTTCTTCACATGCACACTTGCATTGATGGAAATTCCTAGCAGTGTGTCTGCAATTGCACAGTTTACCTGCAAGGTAGTCTAGCAGTCTCATTTGGGTATCAAGCTAAGAAAGGAAAGTACAATGGACTCAGAGTGACCTTACTCCAGGAAAAGCTTGTTAATGGCTACAACGGCATGAATCTCCTCTACTTCTTAGCAAAAATCATACTTATAAAAAAAAGCTGTCTTTAGAATATGATTCAGAAAAGACAAGGTAGGCACAGACCTGAAAAATTCTCAGATGAAAAATATCCAAATTTAGGTCCTATAGATGAACAGGAGCTCTTGGAAAAAACTCCCACCCAAATTGTACAGAAGGAATCCAGAAGTGACTGCGTGGGAAAAAAGAATTACTCTCACCAGCAGGAAAAAAGTTGAAATTAAAGACAGCAAAAGCCTTTACTGAACTGATGGATTTCTCATTTGTAATTTCCCAATCATCACAATCAAGGAGAAAGAAGTCTTCTTAGGTGAGATGGACCTAGTTAAACATTGGAAATTTGGCCTATTTATCAGAGGTAGTATTTCCTGTAATTAATTAGAAGGTCACTCCAGAAGGAAGAACAAGTCTGTGTCTTGTGCGAACAGGTCAAGGATGACCTCATCATCATCACCCATGATGAAGGAGGACCTGGAACTACGCACTTCCATAGTGCCAGCCTGTCATACTGTCTCTGAGAATCCCTGGAAGAAATGGAAATGAAAGGAAAGTATACATCGGGGAATTTAATCAGAGAAGGAATCAGTAATAGAGATTCCAAAGCCTGACTACAGTTGAAGCAGGGCAGAGGACGCTTTCTATTGATCTCTGATACAAAAAGATCAGCCCCTGGAAGGCTCACATCATAAGATTAAATTTTAGAATGTTGTCGTAAATCAACCACTCACAGTTCACGAGCCTAAAATTGGTCAAATTATCTTATAGTGTATTCAGAGCTTCTAGGAATTCATAAGGCAAATCTTACCCTGGATGTACCAATCTGAAAGATTAACCAGCTCCCAATACAGGAGAAACAATTTCCTATCTCCTTGTTTATGTATCACACTGTGCCAGTGCCATGTGCAAGCTCCTCTGCCTTTTGATTTGGCAAAGAAATATTTGGCATATACTTTGAACAGGATTATTTGTATCGGCATGAGTCAACCATGAATACCAGAGAGTCTTTGCTGCAAGGCTTAGTGGTATCTCCAGGGAAGGAAAGAGACATGGGCAGGAATTTAGAATAAAAGGGCACCCTTTTAGAGCCAGTGAGTGGGACATGCCACTGTTACGGAAAATTTAAATCTTACAGGTTTAAATAGTCTTAAAGTGCTTTTCAGGGCCACAAGCAACCAAAAATCAAGTTTATAGCGTCTGTGGATTCTAACAGGAAAGGTCATTAAATGACACCAGGTAGTCCAGCACAACCTGACAGAAATTTGAAGAGCTGTTGGAAGCTTCCTCATTTTTAGAAATTATGAGGACTGTAATTTTTAGGAACTTTTATAAGATTTCTGCATAGCAACTCTAGTCAACTCTACTCAATAGAATAGAGAAGATGCAAATGAAAACTTAATACCTGTTCAAGAGAGCTACCTCTCCACACCTAATTATCATAGTGAGGATAAAACAGCACTCCCATCCACCCAAGAATGGGAAACTGTCACTAAGTACACCTGAAGTTCTGAAGAGTCCAAACTGCAGGATTCTATAGTCGAATTGGTCATAACCAATTTTAAGTAACAGATATTTCCCACAAATAAATCACACTGTGGAAAAAAGCATCTTACAATCCAAGAGATACAAATCACTCCTGTTGCTATAAACATAAAATAGCATTATATTTTATGATTTGAACTCTTATTTAAGTTCAAGGTGGATGGATCTCTGGTTTTTTTTCAGACTTGAAAGTAGCTGATTTACGATTGGTTTTGTGTGCAACAAAATGGGACTGATTTCTTGGCCGCTTCCACCCAAAGCTGAAAGAAAATTGGAATCGTTCTGTACGATAATGGGGCTGGGGGAGACATGTAAGTGGATGTTTTAACCAATGCCAGCAATGTCCAATACGAAGATATGCAACTAAGTACAATCACCCTATTCTAAACATAACTTTGATGCATTCAAAGTGAATTATATTATTATTTCTTCCCGTTTCTGAAAAAAAAAAGTATGACAGTCTCTTAGTATATTAGACATATAGTAGTATTTTATGCTTCAAACATTGTTGGCAGCTTGGCTGTGCACAGAACCACAAGGGAAACTTACTCTGCAGTGTGCTTCCTCATGTAGCCAAACTGCCAGCAAAGTTTGTAGCACAGAACAGTATTTTCCTGGAAAGGTGAGACAGAACCCCAACCCTATGCACTAGAAAGCAACTTCACAGAGATACGAGTTGTCCTTAATATGGCATTTTCCTTCTGCTGATACTCTTTAGACTGTGAGCTTTGTAATTAATGAGACAAGTTATCATTCATATAACCTATGGGATAATACAGTATTATAATTCCTTGAAAAACTCCAATGTTAACACTTCTGGTATCAATAACTAGAAACTGAAAGTACGCATATCTCTTTTTTCAGACACAGACGAGTACTGTGACAACACCATCAGCCTTGGCATTAAGAATGACTATAAGAAGTCCAGAATTCTTAATGCTTTTCACCAGTATCCTCTACTTGCTGCAACAACTGAGTATCTAATACAAGAAGATAGGATCACTGTCCTGATCACCATGCACATTGGAAATATGTTCCTAAAGACTCCTGATTTCTTCTTCCCAGGCTGCAAAGAGTTCACAAAAGTAATGACACTACTTGGTTTCAGTGAAAGAGATCTAGCAGAGAGAAAGGGCTGAAACTTTTACAGTTCTCCCGTCTCTTCTGATGACCTGAAGCTCTGATAAGTACATAATGGTACTAACTAAAACACCTATAACAAACCAAATGCAGTTAACGTTGTGTATTAGAAATAAACTAAATACAACACAAGAAAAAGGAACAAAGAAATCAGAAGCTCAAATTAATTGAACTGAGCTCCTACAAGTTCAATCCTATAATTAAAAGAATTAAAAGAAAATGAAGACTTGTTAACTGGCTGTACCATCCTCTTTACACCTGTACACAGTGGATGTAACGAATAACAGACACTGCCGGTCAAAGAGTTCTGATTTCAGCTGCACGGTCCTATGTATAAAGTGAAGCATGGAGCAAAATTTGGGAAGAATAATATTTTCAAGTGCTTAAGGGATGAGAAAATGAAATAGAAGTCAAGCGCTCATAAATGGGATTGGGTGTTGTCTGCGTAAGGAGAAAAGAGAAAGAAAAAGGATGGTAATAAAAGGAGAATAATGATGATACAAAAGAAGGGAAGGAAAAGAAGAGAAAAAAAAAATCACACTGGACTTACTCAGTTCCACAGAGTACTGGTCAACCACAAGATTACAAATAATAATAACTAACATTAGTTATAGTATAAAAGTCATATTCTTTTGTTACTCTTTGTTTACACTTTCTAGTGATGTGGTTCACTGTGAACGCAAAGTTCTAAACTTACATCCAACCCATGGATTTCAAATAGTATATAAAGGAAGAACAATATTCCATATACACACAACCCACAGCCAGAAACCCCCTATCTCTTGGCACACTGTATAATGTAACCTTATTTTAAATTGAAATAATTTTAAATATAGTTATTGCTATAAGCAAAGACATACATCTACAAACACATGATAAAATAATCTTCTAAATGCTACATACTGTGGAGGGTTTTGTAAATAAGAAGTATATGCATATAGTATGATTATTCACTTCTTCCCAAGGCCATTTCCCTTCTTTAGAAATCATTTCCATACTTAGACATTGAGCTACATCAAGCAGAACTCATATTTGTAAAGTATCTGAAGAAAAAAGTTTCATATTCTCCAAAAGACATGTGGATTTTACCCTTATAAAGGTTCCATTTAAAGTCTTATTACACTGAACTCAACCTAAGCTTTGAATGAATAAAATATACAAAAGTCAACATAGTTACTATACAAATCATCATCAATATTTCAGGATTGTAAAGACAGCAATATAAAATTATTTTTTACTATGATGTTTGGTACTATTCTATCAAACACAAATGATGCATAAAATATTTCAAAGCCGAATGANATTTTCTGGCATTGAGGTCATATTAGCATAGAATCCTACACACCTAAACTACTCAAACCTTCCAAACAGAATAGGTGTGTCCAGACAGTCTATCAGACCCTAGGCCTATACTAAGTCTTCAGCTGTGCCTGGTAGCTCATTCCTTGGGAGAATGCCACATGGCACATGCCAGTACACAGAAATGTTCCCTGGCATGTTAAAATTAAATGTGGACTCACATTCCTCTCATAGGTTTGGCAGAAGCCTGTCTTCCAAAACCAGCATTTCTCAGCTTAGAGGATACAAGGGCAATACTGTATTTGAATACTGAATTTGGGTCCAGGTAGGTCTGATGAGCATCTGTCCATAGTTCATGTTTGTGCTTTATGCCTTTGATCCTCCCAGCAGAGGGCATAGAAGGGAGGAGTGGTAAACTGACCCCATCTCCTTTTTTCAGCCCTTTGCCTGACTCCAGGAAAGAGGGGAAGGGGAGAAAAGTCATACAGGTGAATATCCCAAACAACACGCTCTTGCTGGTAAGCCAACTTCTTTACTTCTTTTCTCTTTCTTCACATGCACACTTGCATTGATGGAAATTCCTAGCAGTGTGTCTGCAATTGCACAGTTTACCTGCAAGGTAGTCTAGCAGTCTCATTTGGGTATCAAGCTAAGAAAGGAAAGTACAATGGACTCAGAGTGACCTTACTCCAGGAAAAGCTTGTTAATGGCTACAACGGCATGAATCTCCTCTACTTCTTAGCAAAAATCATACTTATAAAAAAAAGCTGTCTTTAGAATATGATTCAGAAAAGACAAGGTAGGCACAGACCTGAAAAATTCTCAGATGAAAAATATCCAAATTTAGGTCCTATAGATGAACAGGAGCTCTTGGAAAAAACTCCCACCCAAATTGTACAGAAGGAATCCAGAAGTGACTGCGTGGGAAAAAAGAATTACTCTCACCAGCAGGAAAAAAGTTGAAATTAAAGACAGCAAAAGCCTTTACTGAACTGATGGATTTCTCATTTGTAATTTCCCAATCATCACAATCAAGGAGAAAGAAGTCTTCTTAGGTGAGATGGACCTAGTTAAACATTGGAAATTTGGCCTATTTATCAGAGGTAGTATTTCCTGTAATTAATTAGAAGGTCACTCCAGAAGGAAGAACAAGTCTGTGTCTTGTGCGAACAGGTCAAGGATGACCTCATCATCATCACCCATGATGAAGGAGGACCTGGAACTACGCACTTCCATAGTGCCAGCCTGTCATACTGTCTCTGAGAATCCCTGGAAGAAATGGAAATGAAAGGAAAGTATACATCGGGGAATTTAATCAGAGAAGGAATCAGTAATAGAGATTCCAAAGCCTGACTACAGTTGAAGCAGGGCAGAGGACGCTTTCTATTGATCTCTGATACAAAAAGATCAGCTCCTGGAAGGCTCACATCATAAGATTAAATTTTAGAATGTTGTCGTAAATCAACCACTCACAGTTCACGAGCCTAAAATTGGTCAAATTATCTTATAGTGTATTCAGAGCTTCTAGGAATTCATAAGGCAAATCTTACCCTGGATGTACCAATCTGAAAGATTAACCAGCTCCCAATACAGGAGAAACAATTTCCTATCTCCTTGTTTATGTATCACACTGTGCCAGTGCCATGTGCAAGCTCCTCTGCCTTTTGATTTGGCAAAGAAATATTTGGCATATACTTTGAACAGGATTATTTGTATCGGCATGAGTCAACCATGAATACCAGAGAGTCTTTGCTGCAAGGCTTNTCTGGTTTTTTTTCAGACTTGAAAGTAGCTGATTTACGATTGGTTTTGTGTGCAACAAAATGGGACTGATTTCTTGGCCGCTTCCACCCAAAGCTGAAAGAAAATTGGAATCGTTCTGTACGATAATGGGGCTGGGGGAGACATGTAAGTGGATGTTTTAACCAATGCCAGCAATGTCCAATACGAAGATATGCAACTAAGTACAATCACCCTATTCTAAACATAACTTTGATGCATTCAAAGTGAATTATATTATTATTTCTTCCCGTTTCTGAAAAAAAAAAGTATGACAGTCTCTTAGTATATTAGACATATAGTAGTATTTTATGCTTCAAACATTGTTGGCAGCTTGGCTGTGCACAGAACCACAAGGGAAACTTACTCTGCAGTGTGCTTCCTCATGTAGCCAAACTGCCAGCAAAGTTTGTAGCACAGAACAGTATTTTCCTGGAAAGGTGAGACAGAACCCCAACCCTATGCACTAGAAAGCAACTTCACAGAGATACGAGTTGTCCTTAATATGGCATTTTCCTTCTGCTGATACTCTTTAGACTGTGAGCTTTGTAATTAATGAGACAAGTTATCATTCATATAACCTATGGGATAATACAGTATTATAATTCCTTGAAAAACTCCAATGTTAACACTTCTGGTATCAATAACTAGAAACTGAAAGTACGCATATCTCTTTTTTCAGACACAGACGAGTACTGTGACAACACCATCAGCCTTGGCATTAAGAATGACTATAAGAAGTCCAGAATTCTTAATGCTTTTCACCAGTATCCTCTACTTGCTGCAACAACTGAGTATCTAATACAAGAAGATAGGATCACTGTCCTGATCACCATGCACATTGGAAATATGTTCCTAAAGACTCCTGATTTCTTCTTCCCAGGCTGCAAAGAGTTCACAAAAGTAATGACACTACTTGGTTTCAGTGAAAGAGATCTAGCAGAGAGAAAGGGCTGAAACTTTTACAGTTCTCCCGTCTCTTCTGATGACCTGAAGCTCTGATAAGTACATAATGGTACTAACTAAAACACCTATAACAAACCAAATGCAGTTAACGTTGTGTATTAGAAATAAACTAAATACAACACAAGAAAAAGGAACAAAGAAATCAGAAGCTCAAATTAATTGAACTGAGCTCCTACAAGTTCAATCCTATAATTAAAAGAATTAAAAGAAAATGAAGACTTGTTAACTGGCTGTACCATCCTCTTTACACCTGTACACAGTGGATGTAACGAATAACAGACACTGCCGGTCAAAGAGTTCTGATTTCAGCTGCACGGTCCTATGTATAAAGTGAAGCATGGAGCAAAATTTGGGAAGAATAATATTTTCAAGTGCTTAAGGGATGAGAAAATGAAATAGAAGTCAAGCGCTCATAAATGGGATTGGGTGTTGTCTGCGTAAGGAGAAAAGAGAAAGAAAAAGGATGGTAATAAAAGGAGAATAATGATGATACAAAAGAAGGGAAGGAAAAGAAGAGAAAAAAAAAATCACACTGGACTTACTCAGTTCCACAGAGTACTGGTCAACCACAAGATTACAAATAATAATAACTAACATTAGTTATAGTATAAAAGTCATATTCTTTTGTTACTCTTTGTTTACACTTTCTAGTGATGTGGTTCACTGTGAACGCAAAGTTCTAAACTTACATCCAACCCATGGATTTCAAATAGTATATAAAGGAAGAACAATATTCCATATACACACAACCCACAGCCAGAAACCCCCTATCTCTTGGCACACTGTATAATGTAACCTTATTTTAAATTGAAATAATTTTAAATATAGTTATTGCTATAAGCAAAGACATACATCTACAAACACATGATAAAATAATCTTCTAAATGCTACATACTGTGGAGGGTTTTGTAAATAAGAAGTATATGCATATAGTATGATTATTCACTTCTTCCCAAGGCCATTTCCCTTCTTTAGAAATCATTTCCATACTTAGACATTGAGCTACATCAAGCAGAACTCATATTTGTAAAGTATCTGAAGAAAAAAGTTTCATATTCTCCAAAAGACATGTGGATTTTACCCTTATAAAGGTTCCATTTAAAGTCTTATTACACTGAACTCAACCTAAGCTTTGAATGAATAAAATATACAAAAGTCAACATAGTTACTATACAAATCATCATCAATATTTCAGGATTGTAAAGACAGCAATATAAAATTATTTTTTACTACGATGTTTGGTACTATTCTATCAAACACAAATGATGCATAAAATATTTCAAAGCCGAATGACTGAAGTTGCTTTGTGCAATAACAGGAATTCCGCATGTATCAGTGCTTCCAACAGCATTTGGTTCTATTTTTATTGGTTCTATTGTTATTTCTTTTTTCTAGTTAGTTAAGGTGAAAACATAAAATGAGGGTAAGTTACAGTTGTGTAACACATAAATAAAATAGTGATTTTTTTTTCCTGATAATTCTTTTTATGTAAAGGGATAGTTTCTTTAAATAAAGCTATCTTTTGGGGATAAAAGAAATTAAAATTAAAATATTTTACAAATTTAAGACCAAATGATAAGCATAGTCACTTCCTAATTGTTACTGAGAGAAAAAAAAAATGTTTGACTTCCAAAACTAAGGGAAGTATACTAAGAGTATCTTTCGTAAGAGTATAGGCTGAGAGTGCTGTGACTGTTTAGGCTGAAGAAGGCTTGGGAAGGATCTTATCACCAAGTATCTGATGCGAGGGTGTAAAGCCGACAAAACCAGGCTCTTCTCAGTGACAGGACAAGAGGCAATAGGCACGATCTGCAACACATGAAATTCCATCTGAAAATGAGAAAATGCTTTTTTACTTTAAGGGTGGTTGAACACTGGAGTGGGATGCCCCAAGAGGTGGTGGAGTCTTCACTCCTGGAGATACTCAAAATCTCACTGGACACTGTCCTGGGCAACCTGTTCTAGCTGACCTCTGCAGATGAAGGCACTCTCCAGAGGTGCCTTCCAAGAGCAACTGTTCTGTGATTCTGTAAATGAATTTTACATTAAGACTTTTGGGGGTTTTTCCACTAAGAGGTGCACCTCTTTGGTTATGTATAGAAGTACACATAATAGAAAATGCATCTGTAATCTTTGTTCTTCAAATCCAGAGAATTCAAATTCTCATCTTCAACTATACTGAACTTTGTCTAAAAAATAAAGCTCAACAGCAGTAAGCAGATTACATCAAAATTAACTCTCATTATAATGATGGAATAAATATGCCCAGTCATTTGAAACCAGAGAGGTTTTTTCCCTTCTAGCATATGTAAGGCAGGTGTGCCACATATCCCAGCCTACGTACACTTTCTGTGTAACTTGGAGTTAGGCTACATGATATATTAATAACATCTAGGCTGCTTTTGGCTGTCCTAGAGAGAAATGTGGGAGATAAATTGAACGGCATTCAGTACCGCCATAAAGTCCTCCCATTCATCACTGCAATAAGAATTATGAGACTGGTCAAAAGTTGGTCAAATGACTTGTACCAAAAATGAGACCACAGTATGTGATAATATCCAAGCAAACCTGCAAACATGCTTATTTCTTTTCTCCTGAAGATCTAAATATTTGTGGTCTGGACAGCAAGCCAATCTGAACAATTTCATCTTTTCAGAGTGTCTGTGACAATGTAGGTAATGGGCTGACTGGGAGAACAGAAGCTCAGCTCCACTAAAAGATAACTCCTAATTTTCAGAGGCTGAATGAACTTCTAGGTACCAGAAATGCTGTACTGTGACATTATTTGTTGACAATGCCATCTTCAACAATGACAGTCTTTGCAGCAGAAAACAGAGGGAACAGGCAAACATCACTATCAACTCTTGATGAAGAAAGTAACAGATAGGGAAAGTTCCTAAACTAAAGAGTGTTAAATTAGTCTCTGATACTAACGAACAGAGAAGGACTGGTTGGCGATGTGAAGGTTGGGGGCTGTCTTGGCTGCAGTGACCA
>VZSC01001930.1:277432-308193 GCA_013398225.1 Steatornis caripensis
GTTGGACTAGATGATCTCTAGAGGTCCCTTCCAACCCCTACCATTCTACGATTCTATGAAATCAGTGGATGAGAAAAAAAGACTATGAAAAAGATAGTTAAGGGGGAGAACAGCACTCTTGCCCAAGAGTCTCACTGCTTAAGAAACTGAGTAACAGCAGCAAGTAGTGGACATGATTGATCACGATGAATCCTACACCCAAGCACGAGCACCAAAAGAACTTGGCAGCTGTAGATATTGTTGCCAGAGAAGACAAAATGGTCATGGTCAGAAAGCACATTTTGGAAATCAGATTCATATTATGTAACTGTGAAGACTCATAGAATATGAATAGAATATGGGCCTTTGGAATAATCTGATTTCACCCACTTTCTCCGAGATGGGAAAACTTCAAAGTTGGAGTTAATTTTGAGGTTAGATTAGTTTGGTCAGGAAACTGCAGTCAAGTTTTAAATTGTCTTCAGTAATGGAGATTTCACTGTCTCTCTTGTCAATCTTTTCCAGTGCTTGATTACCCTCACTGTGATTTTTATCCCTAATATCTAACCATAATTTTCCTTGTTGCAGTTCGTATCTGTCCCCCTCTTCCCTTTGCTGTGCACACCTGAGAAGAACCTGGCTCTTCTCAGCACCAAATGAAGTAGTTGAGGACACCTTAAAGAGCTTGTTTAGTCGTCTTTTCTTCAGACTGAACCAACAGCTCTTTTAACTTGTATGTCAGTGCTCCAGCCTCCCAATGATCTTAGTGTCTCTCTCTGCTGGATTTGCTCCAGTTTGTTCATGTTTTCTATTGTGGAGTCCAAAACTGTACACCGCTCTGAAGAGAGGTGAACATGTACTTCCCTCAACTTGCTGGCCATGTATACTGTTGGTCTTCTCTGCTCTGAGGGCACACTGCTGACCCATGTTCTCATCACAGATGGCGGTTAGGTTAGCCAAGTACAATTTAGTCTTGATAAATCCATGCTGATTCTTTCGTTCACCCTCTTGTCCTTCATGTACTTGCAACATGGCTTCCTGAAGAAAATACAGATACACCAATGGGGCTGAAGATACTAAAAAAAAAATGAAGATGATTCAAGAAAGGAAGAATCATTTTACATTCTTTATTCTATACATGGTTTAATAGAAATCCATGATTATAACAATTGGCTTTCAAATCTTGATCTTACATCCTTATTTATAGACTGAAGCCTAGATATTGTCCTTCAATTCACTATTGCAAAGACCTCTCATTTTCCCAGCTTTCTTCCAAAAAGAAAGGCAGACCAAATTGTAAGCAAATATGGCCTGGCTGAAGCTTAAAGACTTCTACGTTCTGTGCTTTGTATTCAGGTTCCCATGCTAGAAATTCTTTGCCATTCATTTTAAAGTGCAGATTTGCTATTTCCTAAGGCCTAGACTTATGAAAAGGACAGCACATAGGAGATAGGTAACACATAGATTTTAGATACTTGTTTTCCCAGGATGAACCCTGACTCAAATACCTTCATTACCCACGCATACATTGCATTGCGAGAATTAGGCACTTCAGCTACCACTTCAGCAGAGAATCTCTTTAAATGAGAATACTCAGTGTGCAGTTCCACACTGAAGACATGCGTGTTTCTGAAAACCCCTTTTGTTTAAGGATGAGGTATCTGAAGACTAAAGAAAAATGTCCTCCACTTAAGACCCGTTCAGAGGGCCTTTCATGAATATAAGCAACCATTTCCTCATCCCAAAGAAATGAGAAAAGCTGATTTCTTTCTTTTCAAAGTGCTGGTGACAGTGGCAAATCCTTAAAAAGGGAGATTAGAGCATTCACCTGGGAAAGAAATATCCTAGCCCCCAGTCCCTATAGCTCTATATTTTATCTTTGAGTAATTCTAGATAAAATACAGAAACAATCATGAGAATAATAGATGAGTTGACATTGTCTTTGCAACAGAACATTTCTCTGTGAGAAAGCCTACATGGAATCTCTGAATGTAGGCTAAATTTTGCAGAAGTTGCTACAAATGGCTTGTGCTTTTAATGACAGCTAGTTTAAAACAGTCAAAAATTAACAACTACACAGTTTGTGGTAAGATATATATTTTAAAAAAATAATCTATGGAGTCACACCAGAGGAAAATGAGAACATCTCAATTTTGCCTGTAGTAGCTGTCAGAAGTTATTCCTGAAATTCTCCATACCTTCATGATTGACTTGCTTCTTGGATTTAAGGGTAATAGATTACTACTTATCAGAAAGTATGACATAAATACTGTCCTAAACTACATATGATCTGAAATCCTTCCAGACCCAAATAACAACCAATTCCAGGTTCTACTACTGCTGGCCTTCCTTGCAGGAAGCGGGAAAGGGTGCACATCTCTCCCAGCCAGCTCAGAAGGGAAGAGAGGAGAACAGTCAAAGAGGATGCAGAATACTTCAGCATGAGGGTGCATGCTTACCAAGTGAGTGGAAGAAGCAAATGGAGGTGAACTTCATTTAGTTGTGTAGATTTTATCTGGGAAAAAGAGCAGTGGGCATCTCTCAGAAGGAGAAAAGATTAAGAGAAGAGTAAGATTATGCTGTGAGAGCATATGAGAGAAAGCTGGGAAAAGGTACAGGAGCTGTATTAACTTAGAATTCTGAGGAAAGGGTTAAAGTAACAGATATTCTCATTGCTGTTACTGCAGTCTGTCAGAGTTCAAATTTGCCAATTATCCTGAAGCCAGCTGCCCCTACTATTCCATTCTAAATTTAATAGTCTTGGGAAAATGTTATCTTTCTAAATTAAAATGATTTGCAAAAGACAGGGTAAACCACTGCCAAGTAAGATATCCACTTAGCCACACACATACACACTCTTTCACTCTCACTGAACACACTCTCCCTGCTTTTACTGTCTTGCACTGTACACTTGTTCCTGAAGAGCGTCTACAGTTTTAAAGAAGACATTTCAGTATTTTTATCCTTTCCACCTTTACTCCCTCCTCATACTTCATTTCTCCCCACGATAAATCATGATAGAAGCTTCCATTTTCTAGATGCTTATGCAGATACTTAGTTCTACGACTTTGTATGCCTACAGAAATATGAAATTTGTTCAGATTTAATTAAATTCTTGCTTTCCTAGTTTATCTTGAATTCTGCAATTGCCAATCAACTAATAGATTTTTAATTCTGTGCTCGTAAACTAATGGATAGTCTTATATTTTCATCTTCAAAACTGACTGAAATTGAAGTTGAATTGAAAACAATGCTACTAAAAAATGTGATTTTAGGGGAAAAGATCAAGATAAATAGACAATAATTTGATAATAAAACTTGGTATGATATTATATTAATAACACAAACTAGAAGACAAACATTAGTGATGATTGTTATCATTATAGGAACTATTCAAATATTATTAAGATGTATTCCTAAACAAAAATATTGGAATAGTTGATCTTTTTATAAATAAGACATTAATGATAATTTCAAACTGTCTTCTGAATTGTGTTCAGTTTTAAGCCAGACAAGGAATGAGAGTTTTGTTTTACTTTGACCACAACTGTCACAAAATCACTTTAGAAGGCAAACTACATGCATGGAAGAATTTCTGGGGATGGGTAATGCCAGATCTGTTTAAATTAAGCCTTAATGTATTTGACTAATCTAATATCAGTCATGTATGATGTTTCACTGACATTACTCCTTGTTATTTCTAATTCACTATTATGCTTTCCATGAATTTTTCAATCATGCACTTCACTAAATACATTCATAAACACCTGAATAGGAAGTAATCTAATACACCTGAATGGAATAATGTAATACAAAACTAATAGATGATGCACCCATTCCAACTGTTTAAATACTCCTCTCAGAATGTCAGCAAAATGCTCTAAGGATGTGTTTAAGATCCTGTTGGCTTCAATAGCCTTGGTAATACACTGAAAGTGAAACTTATGTAGCTTGAGGTTCATAGAAGCATTTCAGTTCTCAGATTTAGCCTCAAACACCACCAGCTGAAAGTGGTTTTGTAACTTCAATGCAGATTGCATCTTCAGTGTGGAAGGACACGGAGGACAGCATTCACAGATCCAGTATACAACATAAGGATCTGTTTCAAAACATGGGCACCTAGATATCAAGTGTAAGTTATAAATAAACACATTAGGTGCTGCGTATAGTCACTAACTTTCACCATAGTGAAAGTCAGATTATCATTAGGTTCTTCTGAACACAAAATGGCAAACCTATAGATGATGCAGGGCATAATTTTATCTAGTGAAAGCACAGATTAGACAAGCAGCCAACTATCATGAGAAAATTTTCACCAATCTGACTATCTATCTGCTTTAACCTCAAATTATTTAAGAAATTATTGAAAAGATGTCACAATTTATTGCTAGTGATAATATGCTAGTGTTAATACACCATTTAAGTAAAAAAAATTTCATTATTTGAGATGTCACAAATAGATCCTGGCGTATTGTGCTAGATTAGCTACACGGCTAAACAGATTTTGTCCCAACTACCTGCAGGTACTGCCAGATAAGAATTCCTCTGGGTGTTCCAACACAAAATGAACTAGGCACCAGAATGTCTCCCAGGCACCAACTGTGTAAGTGACACCATTTTTATTACAGACATCAAAGACGAGGAAAACAAATACCAAGATGCAACAACTCCTACAGGGGAGTTGGGGGTGGTGGTGGGGAAGACTGAAAGTAGACATGCTAAAGTTGAAAGAAACTGAATACCAAAATGCAGACATCCAAGGAACTCCAGACAGACTAAAAAGACAAGAACCACTTGCCCATACTGAAAGATGTGAAAAGAAACCACAATTCCGGCACACCCTTCTTTTGTAGCCTTGAGGAAAAATTGAGATAAAATATGGGGGTTTTCCATTGCTTTTGTTTGCCTGTGTTTTTGTACTGTAATTTGTTTGGGATTAGGAGCATTATTACTATATGTTGCTAGAGAATTTAAGTACCCTGAGCTTTCTTGAGATCTCTCAGTTCTTTTGGCAGTATAAACAGAAGTATCTGTATAGAGTGGTTATCTAAAGTATCTGGTATCAACTTCTGCATATGCAGTATTCTTTATATAATCTGTCTTTATAATTTTAGTTGTATTCTTATAAATATTTGTTAATTATCAAACTGTTTATTGAGCTCAAGCCATTCCTGCAGATTATCAAGGTTTTACTATATTCTAATCCTGTCCTATAAAGTATTTTGTAATCATTTCCAGTTTTTCAGCATCTGTCAATTTGACTAATGTAATTTTGGTTTCCTCCTCCAAAATGAAAATACTCAGCAGAATCAAACTTTGGCATGTCCCCAAGTGACAACTTATTTCAAGACACTGAGAAAAGGAAACAAACAAGTTGGAGGAACATGACAGCTTTCATACCAGACTTTCCTGAGAAAAGCTTGGGAGTCAGCCACACTTAAATGCATCTTCCTCTTTGTTTTACTGTTAAGAGTAACCTTCTAGTTACTAACCTTAAAATTTGATAGAATAAGCTATCATTTATAGTCTATATTTTTAAAGTCTCTTAGTAGTAAAACTTTAATCCATTACATCATTCATATTCAAGCTAATGCAATGAGGTTTTTTCATAATTATGGTTTCAAGAATCAGAGTATCATTTGTTTTACTTAAATCCAATTCTATATTTAAAATAAAAATGTTGCATATTCTGTATGCCTTTCATTATCTAATTTTATAATTCTATTTTAAAATGGAACTGAGTTTTTCCTAAATTATGATTCATGAATCATTAATGCTTTCTGCCCAGGTTCTAGGTAATTAATGATTTTTTTTATATTCAAAGTAAAATCATAGTAAAGTATTAAATTAGACATATGGAAAGCAATATTACCATCATATTTTTCTTTTTTGAAAACTATAAACCATACTGTGGGATGATTTCAGTTCTTCACAATTTTCTTTAAAAAAGAATTCTCAGATGTGGAGTACATTTACAAGCTAATAACCTTAATAAAACAAAAATCCAGCCTATATAACAAAAAAGTACTTACATATCACGTATTCTGAAATTTGCTCTTTTTTTTGGAGAAATTTTGCAAGCTCTTCTTCCATTACTCAGCAGTCAAATACTTTGAGAATGTATCTTTCATAGTCAAGACTGATTTATAAAGGTGTTCAATGTACTGGAATTCTGACACTAGCTCTCCACTTGGAACACGTTACCAGTACAGCAGTACTGGTGTAATAGAAAGTATCATTTGTAACATACATGTATGCTTGATGTGAACAAAATAGTGCATTTATTGGCACAAAGGACTTTCGCCACTCACTCCCCAGAGTAACTAGTTAAATCAACAAAATCAGCTTCATTTAGAGGGATTTAATTCTTCCTTTGATGTATATATATATATATATATACACACATATAAATAAATGCCCTTTCTTACCCTTTCAACCAGTAGGTTTTTAATCCACAAATTTTCATGCACTTTCATGCATGATTTTTTAAGTCTCTTAAATCTTGATATTATTTTAGGATTTCTCAAACTATTTTTATACTACTTGATTACAGTAGTCCCTTTACTCTACTATAATAATCAGATTGTCTTTTATAAGCACTAAGTTCCTTGAGTGTACTATTCACACACTAATGCATTCTACGAATTTGTTCATCCTACCATACAGAATTAAATAAATCATGGTCTGCTGTACAAACCATGCTAAAAAGTTACTGCCCAACAGTAAAACATAGATCCACGGATGTTCTTTTCTTCTTTATGGATGGTAAATTTAGAAAGTGCCCTAGCAACACTGCCTATTCTTAAGCATTACCTCTACTCCCCAGTGTAAAATCGTATTTTACTTTGCTTATGACAACTGCTTTATTTGAGTTGGAATTTCATATGTCAGACATCTACCACGGACTAAAGAGTTCTAAGAAAGGAGAAAGGAGGAGTCATAGGAGAAAATAGGGGATTTCTGAGGGCAGGAAGTGTGAGTGAGCAGATTTTAAGGAAAATTCACAGGATATTAAAATAAAATTAAATGAGAATACAGAAAAGAGGACTGAACTAGTACAGGCAAGATTAGAAATTTGGAGAGGGGAAGTTGAAAACGTGAAAATAACTAAGTAAAATACTGGAAGTATCAGCCTTCAGGGTAAGACTAAGAGCTGTGAAAGGACACAACCACACACAAGGTATTTTGAGTAAATGCTAAAGATNGGAGAGGGGAAGCTGAAAACGTGAAAATAACTAAGTAAAATACTGGAAGTATCAGCCTTCAGGGTAAGACTAAGAGCTGTGAAAGGACACAACCACACACAAGGTATTTTGAGTAAATGCTAAAGATAAGAAGACAGTTGGACAGAGTAGAAGAGTTGAACTTTCATTGCACGAGCAGAAACATTTGTTAGACACTCTGCTAGAACACATTTTCCTAAACTGAATCCCATGATAACTGAGCAAATTTCAGTAATGTTTTCAGCAAAATAATAACGCGTATGACCACTGGCTACTCCTACCAAGCATTCCACTAAAGCACACAGAGTTCTGTGCAGCATATCTTGAAGCACCATCTCTGTCACTGACCTAAATCAGGTTCATCCAGTTAGTGGCTTGCAAGCTTGATCAGGCCTAAAAGATGACTTCTTTGGCCAAGAATACTCAGGTTCTTAGCCCCATGAGATGCTACCATGCAGCTGGACAGCTGTGATGCAAAAATCGCACAGGCCTAATGTGTATGAGTGTTCATACCACAAACATAATTGAACTTCTAATTTGTTTGGTTTTACAAAAAAAAAATTACACAAATATAATTATGTCAAAATATTATAACAAGTCACATTAAAAAGCCAAGTAATAGCACAAATAATAATTTAGGAACTTAATTCAATTTCTGCTTATGTATGCATGATCTTTGATTCCATGATCTATTAATTGTATGCATTTTTTTTCTTCAGTAAACCTGCCTCAGACTGTCTATGTAACCTACTCTAAAGGTAGGTCGTGATACTGTAGCAACAGATTTGAATGTAAAGTTAAACAGAAGGGGAACATATTCAGAATGAACTAGAGGACTGCAAGTGGCAAAACAAGAAATTTGTATGCAGGGTAGTGCAATGTTCCCCTAGAGATGTAGACTTTTTCTACCACAGAGGTTTTTTCTGACAGTAGGGAAGTCTCTTAGAAGTAACTTTGCAAGAATGGTCATTCAGGGTGCCCAACTTCATATCCTGAGTTTTGACTGTAAAAGCACTACTTGCAGTTGCTTTGGTAGTCAGAGGAAATTGTGCTTTTCACTTTTAAATGGTATGCGATGACAAATATTCAGCAAAATCAGAAATCAGGTTTTAGGTGTTTTGAACTACACGCCTAAAATTACCCAATAATGTCAACCTTAATGTCTCATGGCTTCACATATTCATTTGTAAAATGGACTAATAATACCCTGTCATCAAACAAGGTTGTTTTGAAAATTAATGCATTATGCTTGCAAAACTCTACTGAGAAGCATGTGAGGAAAATAATTCTCTTCATAGAGACATCTGTATAATGTGCACTAAAGGCATAAACCCACACTAACAACGAAAAAATTAAATATTAAATAGCAACTAACTAAGGGAGCACCATCCATCTTGTACAATGAAAGGCGAGTGAATTTTATCTGAAGAATACAATGTGATAATGTACAATATTCAGTGGTAAATAAAACATGCCATCAACGTACAGTCCAGAGACTATCTGCAGACAAACACGGGTACAGAGACATAGGAACTGTTTGCACAAAACCAGTCTGGATCGAATAGCGCTTCTTAGCCAACTGCATGCAGTTATAACACTTCCAAAGCCAGCAAAGATCTGGAAGAATTGTAGTCACATTTGCATGCCACTGAATCAGAGCTAAGTAAATCCTGATAGACCCAAGCTTGCTCTGTGTAGATTTAGGCCAGGTGTCCTTCCTCCATGCATGTGAGTCTAAGCAGAGCCATATATAGATTATTAGCTGGTCTGGTTGTCACAGATAATGTCATTCACAGATAATATAGGTGAGTGTTACTTCACCATGCTTCCCAGTGCTTCCGGGTGTAAGAGAGCCTAAATGTGCCTTCCCCACTTTTATGGCTCTGTGTCTAGACTTAAGATCTTTCAGAAGTAGAGAGGTTTAGGAACTGAACTACAGAAGTACATGACCTTGATCTTTGCAAGACAGCTTTTTTACCCATTACATGAATTAATTACTTCAAGACAATTGCAAGCTGACTGTAAAGAACTTCCCTTCCATTTCTTCTCTTTATACCTCTTCCAAATAGAATATGCTTATCCATACTTATGTTTTAACAAACAAAATCATCTCCAACCACCAAATTAGCCCACCACTGTACATTTCCCCACTCTTTTTTCTTTTCTATACAAATGATAACTTTAATTATCTTATTCTTCATGCTTATTCCAAAGCAGCTTAATTGTAAAGCTGAAGCACTTGAGTGTTAAATTTCTTTGTTTACAATGTAAACAAGAAAAAGGCATTTCTGAACATGTCATACCCATCCAACACAATCTAGTAATATCACCGAAGTCAATCAATCAAATGCGTGTGAATCTGAAACTTTTCTCTCTTTACTGCCAGTCACCCTCAGTCGCACTTTTATTTCATTTCAGTTGTAGCTGTCATCTAAATTATCTCTGAAAATATATCAGACATTCTCACCTTAAGCTTTTTTTTTTTAAATGTCTGAAGTACTTCATGTTCCTATCAGGTATTTGTCCATAGTGTTTTATTCTTTCATGAACTTAAGTATAATCAGTCAAATACTCCACCAATTCCTTAGGATATTTGCTGTTCTTATTATGGTAAGTCTCAACTTATAGAAAACAGTATACAACCCAAACAGATTTCCATATTCTAAGTAAAACATGTCTTCTCCTCTATTTCACTCTTTACCTTTTTAATGTTGGAAGGAATTATGGGTGACTTGTCCTGTTTTAGTCTGATCATACTTGTCATTGGCTCATCCTCACGGAGGAACACCAATTTTTTTTCTAAATGAAGACATCGACTTCTCTCTTTTCAGACTACTTTTTGTCATTATATCCTTCCAAATATTTCCAGCTCAATAGGCAATGCTTCCTGATTTGTGATCTTGTATTGCTTTGTTTCAGATTATGCTCTTTATGATTTAAACTGGTACACAGAGAGAAAAAGAGGGAGGCAGAGAGATGCGGATGGAGAGAGTGGAGTGAGATGAAGGAGGAGGAACGGGGGGGTGGATGGAAAGAGATTAATTGAGAGAGAGAGAGAGAGAGTGATGCAGAAAGAGAGGCAGGGAGGGGGCATGGGAAGGGGAGAGAGAAGTGGACAGAGAAACAGAGAGCCATATGAGGGGAAAGGGAGAGAATGAAAAGGAGACAAGATGCTTTAGATTAACATATTTCAGTAATGTAATATTTTAATGAACATATTTTTCCCCAGACAGCTCAGCTAGAAGTCATATATGAACACGAATTACTTCAGCAGAAGAAAACTATTGTACAAACGTAAAACTTCACCATGGACAAGAATGGACTGATAATATGCATCTGAAAAGGGAACAGCTTTAAATCTTGTTCAGTGCCTAAACAAATCAAACCTATGACCGATACATGCATAATTGTGTTCTTGCTAAGTCTATTAAAATATACTCATAGTACTTTGAGAAGTTCAGAGTTCTGTACTTCTTTCAAGTCTATGCCATAGAAGAAAGAAAACTGCAAGTCCACTTCAAACAGTGCTAACATTTCTGAAGCTACCATCGAAGCTCTAACACACTTCTTTTACTCATTCAAAAAAGTCATCACACAAAGATAATGGACCTGAGAAGTGTAATTTACAAAAGATTCAATATAACACAAACAGAACACTCCCTTACTTTGCAACATACTGCTTTTAGAATCCAGTAAAGTGTTTGAATTCCACTTTTTGAGTTTTTGATAATTCCACTTTTCTATGTCAAAATTAAACTTAAGAATCATTCTGAAGTGGGGTTTTTTGTTTCTGCTTTTTAAACAGGAAAGAACAGAACCTGAAACTCAAGACTTCTGGTTTACGATGGGAAGATTAAAGTCCCCCTTCACCATTGTTCTATTTTCCAAGCAAGTGTCCTGAACAATAATGCTTGTAAGTTTTGGGTTTAATTTGTTTTTAACTATTTCAATATGTTTACGTAATTATATATAATCTTTGGACCAAGGAAAAAGTGTGTGCTGGGTAAACCAGTGGTCAGAGAACTCTCTTGGGATAATGACAGACCAGAGACTTGAACCTGAATCTCCACATCAGAGGTGAGTGATATGGTTATCCTCAGCTAACTACTGTTCTGGATTCTCTTGCACTCCATGTCATTTATATGCTGAGAAACTTAGAACACTACAAGTATCATAAAAACTAATGCAGTTCAAGGGAAAAAGCTGGTGTTTCTTCATTAAAGCTGATTCAAAAAAAATTAATGTTTATCCACTTTAATTTTACTACCTGTTTCAGAAGGATTAGCTGCCCTTCATGGCTATGTCACACATTCGCGCACACCTACAGACCTCTATTTTCTTGAAAAAAGATAGAGGTTGGGGTAAAAGGACATTTTCCTTCAAAGTCATCATATCATTTGAGGAATGCATGCCTCTAAGGAAAGGAACTTGCTCTTTTCACTGAAGCATAGATCTACAAAATGGACACATAGCTACCTAACTGACTATACTGATTTCCAAATTTTTCAAGGTTTTCTCCATAGTCAAGACATCACTCAAATTTATTTGCAAAATTTCTTCAATATGTTTTTTCCTACTTGCATTATTTTCTGGAGGATGGCGATACCAAGCCCTGTTTCATTAGCATTAAAGTAACGTCCCTCAACAGAAAAAAAGTGTGAAGATAAAGTGAACAATTATTTACATCTAAATTTTTAAGCTGTAGTGGAAAATACTGATCTACTGAGAAACTGATGGGCTAGCTCACTATTGATTAACAGTGAAACACATAAACACAACTTTTAGTGTTTCAAATGGAAAAGAGACTCTAATGATCAAAGCACTAACAGAATTTTAGATGTGCAATATTGAGCACAAATGGGAGCAGTAACACTCAGTTACACAGTATCATTAATATGTTCAGTGTCTAGTTACAGAATACACTGCTCTTAGCCAAAATACATTCTGTTCACTCAGAATGTGAATTAATGTCTAGGTGTGCAAGTCTTCAGCTGTTATGCTACACATAAATTATCACAGCTTAGGCCTGAGAATCAATTTTATGGGATGCATGGCAAACCTCTGTCTGGGTACAGTAATCACTACTGAGAGCATATGCTTACTGACCAAAAACTCTGCTCAAAAATCAAACAATGACTTCAATATGATGGAAAAAATCAGATACTGTATTACATATGTCCAAGTCCAGCACAGCAACGCAATACCAAATTAAGAGACAGATTACGTTTCAAATGAGAAGTTAAAGTCAGGCCATTATTTCCTCCTCTGACAATTTTTAAGGTGGGTCACAAATCACTAATCTTAGTCCAATGTGTTTGTTTACAGGTTTTTCAGCATTTTCAAATCTAGCTACAAACTCTTCACACAACACCCATCAAAACTAAACTGAAAACACTTTTAGAAAGAAAATAATTATTCATAAATTAACCAAGAGTGATTTAAATACCAACTTTAAATGAAAAAGTAATATTTTAATCATTCATATTATTGTCAAGTTCTGTATGCTCAGATGTACAATAATGATCCCTAATAGAGTTGCAAAGGGAAAGAGACTTGTCATCAAAACTACAGTGCATCTGCCTGTGATGATCGGAATGATAGGCTGTGTGACTAAAATTGCATATGATTAGAAGAATGCACTGAGCAGTGCTAACACAGACAGGACAGCCCCCTTTGCTGCTCTGGTAAATCTGCACTCATTTAAAATAGTTCCTGACAACTCCCTATGTGAGTGTCAATCCAACTGCTTTGAAAGGTACATCTGCCTTTTAGTTACAGTGAAAATAAAGCAATCCTTTGCAGAGTTTCATATGTTTTACAGAAGGCTCATCTGATACAGATCTGATTGATACACATCTGGTAGTGCAATAATCTGAAATGAACCTGGTACATAGATTGCTATCTATGGAGCTGAAAAGGGAAATCCCCAAAGACCCCAAAATAACTGATACTTTTCAGGAATATAAGGAATTGTCAGTTTTGCCAAAAGGTTCATTCTTCTCAGGAAGATCTCAACTGTATTCTGGACTTTTCCAAGAATCCCAGAAGACTGTATCAATGCCTGCTGTATGACGGTTGCTGAAACTACCAACAATGCCACAGCATCTCACAAGTCAAGTGAAACTTGGAGAGAGATGTGTACTATGAGCTGACCTTCTGGAATAATTGTTCTTATTTCCTTTTTAGAGTTTTGGGAACTTATCCAGAAACGGTGACATCTTCTGTCATTTAAGAAAGTCGTATTTTCAAAGGAGATTTGGGTAATTAGCTACTATGAATTGAAGCCTAGCCAAAGTAGTATACTTCCTTCCAAAGAGGTCTAGACACTCTGGCTCCATCCTTTAAAGAGTAATCCTGAGGCCTGCTGTCTCATTCTCTCCTGAGTTTTTTTTTAACTCAAGAACACATTTAAACAGAAATACCACAAAGAGACTCAGCTCCTTCTGTCTGCCTTTTTTTCAGAGCTGGTGGTTTTGGTTTTGGCATTTTCGCAAGTAGCTAAGTAGATTCATTCACATGTGCTACAGGTCTGTTGGGCAAAGACCAGACAACATCCAACCACTCAAATGTATTTTCTTGTCACTCTCTAAATAAATTGATTTGCCACTTCTTAGATTTCATCAGTAATTGAGGAAGGTTCTGAAAGTGGATCTCTACCTCTCTGTCCAGGAATTTACCATGCCCCACTTCCGAAATCAATCCTATATCCCTCATCTCATCACTTTTGCCCAGCACTGTGTCTGTTCTTTCAAGCTTCCCAATGAATTCTGCCCTGATTATGCTCAATTTTTCCATGCCATTGTCAAATTTAGTGCCTTCTGCATTCTCCAAAAGCACTAACTTAGATCTTCAGTTTTTTCGTACTGGACTCCCTGACCTCGTGGTGAGTACCTGCAGCAAGGTCCTCTTTTTCAAGGTTGGCATAAGGAATTTCACGATTCTTCTCTTCCTAACTTTCTCCCCTTTTCAAGCTGGGTGTCACAGTGAGAGAAAGGAAGGGGAGAAAAACAGTTATACTGGGAAAAGGAGGGATGAGGAGGAGGAAAAACTCTATAAAAACAATATTTAGTTACTGAGGGAAGGGTAAGAAAGCTCTATTTATCTCTTACCACTATCATAATTAGCTGATTTATTCCCTGGAGGTTGTTTACTGACATAGGCAACCTAACAGAGATGATGCTCCCTTGGCTGTTTAAAAAGCAGACTTTTCTTAGCAACCTCACTTGCTTTTCTCAAAACTTATTTCTTGAGTCTTGTTACAACCAAGTGAGCTAAACCAAGACACGAAGCAAACATTGCAACAGTTCATTTCATGCAAAAAATTATTTATGCATCAGAAACACATCACAAGATTTCTGTCGCTGTTACTTCTTTTCTAACATTTATACGTGTGTAACTCTTACACAATTTTGGAGCACTTAAATAATTCCTGTGGCAAGGATACCCTGTCATAACTGCTGCTAAGGGTCTAGGTCTCGGAGTTCTTGTATGCCATCAAGTTTGATCAAAAGAGTGAAGGAACCACGATTAAAGTCAACTCCAAGTATGTTTTGAAAACCAACAACAAAAAGCCTATTTTTCCATTACACAACTCTCATCAACAGGAAAATTGAGTTTGAGTAGCTATAATTTTTAAAAGTCACATCACAAACTGGCTCAATTTTGTTTAGCCAGGAGTATCTAGTATTTTGTGAGAAACAGTATTAAAAAATTCAACCAAATAAAACTTATACTTTGTCATAGATTAAAGCTGCGCTGGCTATTAAACAGAGGACAGATGCTCTCTATTAACCCTTTCCCTCCCCAAAAGGGGAAGGGAAAGAGAAAAAGGAAAGAGGCTTATGGGTTGGAAAAGTTAAAACAGCTTTAATATATAACAATAATTATAAGGTATAATAAGTAATTAAAAAAAAATAAATATACAAAACCAATATTGAGCTCCCCCAATGACAATCCTATCACCCTGGATGCTACAGGGCAGGTGCTTGGAAAGTCCCAGACTGGACTCAGCAGCAGATGCGAACTGGATTCAGGAACGTATAGACTGGGATCGAAGGCAGAAGAATGACCCCTTTTCCACTCTTTCATTTCTGGCACATAAGAAAGTTAGCAGAATCAAGCAGCGACCTTGGTTTCCATAGGAATAAGTATAAGCAAGAGCCTTTCTGCATACCATTCATAGGCTTACTCCAGCAATAACTATAAACATCGAGCCATATCACTCCTAGAAGCAGACACTGTCTGAAACACATGTTGTTAATTTCAGAGAGTGCAGTCTCTTAGAAGAGACTTAACTGAAAACTAAAATTACTAAAAAGAAAATTGGTTCCGTCCTAGCTCAAACCAGGACATTCCTAAACACTAACTGAAGAAGTCACTGGTCTAGTTTGTGTCAGTGAAAGCAATACAAGCCAAAGATGCTTCTTCTGATTATGTGAGACACATTCAACAAGGAAAAATACGAAAAGAATACCTTCTTATTTCAGTATGGCTGAATCTTTTTGTCACAAGTCAACATCTTAGAAGTTGAAAGTCTGAAATTTAACAATTTTTTGTGTTTTGTTGCTGAGAGCCCTTTAAATGTGTAAATTCCCAGATCCTTCCTTTCAGCAAAAATTTACTTGTTTTTAACTATCATTATCATTTAAAGATCTATTTAAATATTTTTTTTAAAGAGCAAAAGATTGCAACATTTTCAAATCTAGTGCAACATACTTCTTAATACGAAGATTTGGGCACTCCACACACTTAGGAGTAGAGAAGCAAATATCCCNTATAAGGTATAATAAGTAATTAAAAAAAAATAAATATACAAAACCAATATTGAGCTCCCCCAATGACAATCCTATCACCCTGGATGCTACAGGGCAGGTGCTTGGAAAGTCCCAGACTGGACTCAGCAGCAGATGCGAACTGGATTCAGGAACGTATAGACTGGGATCGAAGGCAGAAGAATGACCCCTTTTCCACTCTTTCATTTCTGGCACATAAGAAAGTTAGCAGAATCAAGCAGCGACCTTGGTTTCCATAGGAATAAGTATAAGCAAGAGCCTTTCTGCATACCATTCATAGGCTTACTCCAGCAATAACTATAAACATCGAGCCATATCACTCCTAGAAGCAGACACTGTCTGAAACACATGTTGTTAATTTCAGAGAGTGCAGTCTCTTAGAAGAGACTTAACTGAAAACTAAAATTACTAAAAAGAAAATTGGTTCCGTCCTAGCTCAAACCAGGACATTCCTAAACACTAACTGAAGAAGTCACTGGTCTAGTTTGTGTCAGTGAAAGCAATACAAGCCAAAGATGCTTCTTCTGATTATGTGAGACACATTCAACAAGGAAAAATACGAAAAGAATACCTTCTTATTTCAGTATGGCTGAATCTTTTTGTCACAAGTCAACATCTTAGAAGTTGAAAGTCTGAAATTTAACAATTTTTTGTGTTTTGTTGCTGAGAGCCCTTTAAATGTGTAAATTCCCAGATCCTTCCTTTCAGCAAAAATTTACTTGTTTTTAACTATCATTATCATCTTTATTTAAAGATCTATTTAAATATTTTTTTTAAAGAGCAAAAGATTGCAACATTTTCAAATCTAGTGCAACATACTTCTTAATACGAAGATTTGGGCACTCCACACACTTAGGAGTAGAGAAGCAAATATCCCCAAATAAACTACTATTCTTTAAGGGCAACTCATTAAGCAGTGTCTTGTTAGATGCAGAAGCAGGTGTAAAATACACATACGTATCACTTGACCAAACATCTGGAACTTTAACCCTACGAAACATTTGCCACTTTAATCCTTAAACTGAAGAAGGCATTAAGAGGGGGTGCTTTTAAAGTACATGCTTCCATCTCTTCAAAGTAAATTTGCCTTTCAAGCAGTGTATTTTTTTAAATAGACATACATGATCTAGATCATAATGAGTGGAGAGTAAAGGAATCCTATCCTGTGAGGTTCTGGATCTCACTGAATCTCTAAGGATTCTGCTCCCTCTGTCTCAATAGTCCACCTCTAAACTCAGCGGATGCCCAAGCCTGAACCTGCTCCCCAAGATCAGTTTCTTGGGATTTAGAAGAGATCAAACAATGGCATCATAGAATATCTCTCATTTTTCTCCAGGATTTTCTGTAAAACCTGCATCTGGATGCAAACCCTCTTTCTTGGTTGCATTTCTGATAATCTTCACTGTAATCCATGAAGCGCACAAAACCAGTATCACAATAACATCACAATTACTAATATTTTTAGACTGTCAGAGGCAGCTCCAAATCATTCACATACATTCTCCTTCACATCACACAGGAAGGGTATGCCCTCAAACACTGGCATTATGTCAAAATTATTAGGCATGTATAATGAACTTTTCATTTTACCTTTCTTTCATTTATTCTTCCCTGAATGACAGAGACATGGAGGCTGAATGCTGATGTTTACCCCTTTTTTGGTTAAGCAGTACCAATGTACTAAGTACCAGCAACCAGGACTGGCATCATCTACTGTAAAGCTTACTCCTGAAGTAATTTGTTAGCTCTGATTCATCAGTTTAAGTGGGGAAATTATATACGTCCCATTTATGCCTCAAACTAGCTTTCTAGGGCATGACACATGAGAAGAAACATTTCATCACTGGGAATGACCTTGCTCTTTCCTCAGTAACTGTTCCCCACAAAAGAGGAGACGAAAGGAACATCCTTCCCCTACATGCAGCTGTTTTATTTCCATCTTCACAAATTACTTTCAACAATTAAAGTTAGATGTTCCTTGCTTCACCTTTGCTGTTTCAGGTAATATAATTGGAATCTTGTTCAAATGCCTATCATTACTTAAAATAAAATAATTACTTTCAAGAAATAAAGGGGGGAAAAAGTATCCTCCAGCACTTATAATTTCACATCATTTTGAATAAGTATATTAGATACACATCAGGAGTTGTATTTTTTGCAAATTAATAGAGGCATTTCCAAATTCATTACGTTCTGTTCACCACAACACAGGTAGTCTATACCCACATTCTCAAACGAAATATTTTTCTGTTGAAAAATTTTTTTTTTTCCTGTGGAAATATATATATAAAAATATATACAGAAAAGTGCATTAAAAATTATTGAGGTTGCAAAGGCAAGAATTAAAGTGCTGGTGCTAAGTCATCCTGCTTACACATATGTATTAGCCTTAATAACTACATGATTCCATATTATTTTTCCCTGTGCANACACAGGTAGTCTATACCCCCATTCTCAAACAAAATATTTTTCTGTTGAAAAATATTTTTTTTTTCCTGTGGAAATATATATATAAAAATATATACAGAAAAGTGCATTAAAAATTATTGAGGTTGCAAAGGCAAGAATTAAAGTGCTGGTGCTAAGTCATCCTGCTTACACATATGTATTAGCCTTAATAACTACATGATTCCATATTATTTTTCCCTGTGCAATGAACGCTGATCTTGGAACAGTTGAAGGCCTGTCCCCTATAATGGGGATGACTGAATAAGAACCCTTTCCTTCTTGAAAATCAAAGGTATTAAAAGGTGCGTTGGTATTTACTAAATCAATTAAACAAATTAAGAACAGGAACAGCAGTTTAATGCTGCACCACAGAACTGGATTCTATCTATGCCTCCAGAAACAAATCTCCGATTATCTGAACAGATCTTTATACATTTGAATATATAAAATGCTACTTAATTTCTAGAGAATGTTCTTCACATAATACTTCATTAGGATGTGAAACTCTTGCTGTGAGATGCTATGAATGCTAAAAATTTGCATTGCTTCAAAGACCAACTGATCAAATGCATGGAAGAAAAAGCCACTGGAGCTATTAAATACAAAGACAATATATCTGTCTCAGAAAACTGCTGTAAGTTGTTGGAAGCTGTGAGTACACTGGAGGAATTAATACTTACTATATGCTTGCTTTGCTACTGTATTCTTCTTAGACCAGCCTCTTAACTCCCAGTCACTACTGGAGAAGAGTACTTGGCCAGATGGCCCTTCCTTCTGACTGAGAAGAGACATTCCTGTGTTTGTACACTAACTATATTACTACTGTGAAAAATGCGGTCCTTGTGGTCACCAGTTAGAAACACCAAGCCAGTGGATACTTCCCACCATCACCTAACTGTACTTCAGTTAGCATTTGTGAACTGCAGATATTAACAACCTTCCTCAGCCACAGAAGTACTGTGACAGCAAACCCATTGTAAAACATGTTGTGAAACAGTCGGATACTATAGTAACAAACAGCACCAAAAAGCCCAGGAGAAAAATTAATCATTCTTTTTCTAGACAATAGTTTGAAGTGTGTGCAGTAAATAAGGCTTGGGCTAAACACTGAATAGTAAGGGTAAAAAAATATTGAATAACTGCTTATTCAATGAGCACTGTCTATGCTGGGACGCAACTGAACTAAGGACCTTGTGAAAGAAAAGACTACAGGATTGTGTCATTAAAGAAAAAATATAATGCCTACATTCAGGTGGCGAAACAAAAACTGCATCAGCAACCTTATTTTTACCATTAACAAAAAAAAGCAAACTAAACCCCCTGAAATTTCACCATGTGGTGTCATCTTGGCAAAATTTTACCAGATTATTTAGGAGCTCTATATCCACCACAACAACCTCTTCCACTTAAACTAATGGAATGACTGATGGCACTTTAACCGCTTTCTATTTTAGCACTAAAAGAAAATGAGACAGTCTGCAAATGCATTTCTCAAATACTTGTTATAGAAAGAAAATACGAAAATTTGAATGAAAACTGCATTTCAGTGGGTATACATTCTCCTTTTATTCTGCTGAATGCAACTCCTTTTGCCCTGTTCCTTGTATGTTGTCTCCTAAACTTGTCTCTTCTGTTCTTTCACCAGTGCTAACCTCCATGGTCAACCAGTCTCAGTTCTTATTCCCAGTCTCAATTCTTACACCCATTTCCTTTACCAACCATTTCTAGCATCACAGCCTTTCCAGACTTTTATATACAGCCTGCTTGTCAAAACACTCCAAATACCCTTACACAGGTCTCTCTGCCTCCACCTGTCTTCTAGCCACATATCCTCACCCAGAACACAAGCCTATTCCATTCTTTTAGCAGCTTCATTTTCTGTTCGTCATGACTCCTGTCCTTCTGAAATCAAGACTTACATAGTCTACATGAAAGTAAAAATGAAGGGGATAGATTTAACTACTGTGACAGGCAAAGAACAGATTTGTAACATAACATATACATATACTATATACCATGTGCTTTATTTCTACATCTGGTATGTTTGGTTCTCTGAAATGTTACTTGTGCACATTATGTGAGAACATCCCTGGCAGATCATTAGACCACTTGGTTATGCAAGACACTGCTCCGCAATAAATGTGCACAAAACAGGAAGCAGAGTGATTGCAATTTACTTACAAGCATAATCTGACAAATTAGCTATACAGATGACAAGGAGGATATGGAAGTGGATAAGTAATTACTCGATAAATTGAAAACTAAAAATAAGTGTAAATTATGGTTTTTAGGAAACCTTACCAATGACTTAATTGAGATTCTGGGGTCAAACTGGTAGTATTAATGTGTTGGGGGCTTTAATCTGCAAAAATAACCTAGACACACAGATTCACTACTCATATCTAGTGGCATCTAAAAATAGAAAACAATGACCCTGACAAGTCAGCAAGTAAACACGGAAGATATTAAACTCACAGTTAACTCTTAAAACTACCAGTAACAAACACACTAGAAAGTTACATCACAAACATTTGAAATTCAGGCAATATGCACAGGGAAAATACCTATTCCAGAAGATATTCCCAATGTAACTTATAAGACTCCTTTTTTTTTTTTACCTTCTCTAAAAGGTATCTATTTCCTGGACACTTCTCATAGACTTAACCTATTTCAGAGCTTGTCTGGGCTATGAAGAGTTAGGAAAATATCCACACATCAATCACACCATTCTTACAGGAGAAAGAAGTTTTTTATGTGTAAACTCAAAGACTAAATGTGGTATTGATGTTTTTGTAATGACTAATATGACAGAAAAAGAAGAAAAACAAAAAATTGTCCAACTCCAACAGAAGAGCCTGTAGTGGTGCAAGACATTATTCACTCCCAGCTGCAGGACTTCACAATAGCTTTGGCTGAATTTCACGAGGCTTCAATCATTTCTCCAGCCTGTCCAGGTCCTTCCTGATAGCAATTCTTCATACTAATTGTTTCTCCCCAATTTGGTATCATCTACAAACCTGTGATATTTGATATATTGCAATCAATACTGGCCTTTGAATCCTGAGGAAACCCTCTAGTAGACACGAACGGTTGGATTTTGTACCGTTGACCACAACCCTCAGAGCCATGCAGTCCAGCCAAGTTTCCACCCATCTTGTCATCCTCTTATTCGGTCCAGAGCTCACCATTTTAACTGAAGGAGACTGCTCTAAAGTAAACAGCATTCACGGTTCTCCCTTTGTCCACAGAGGCAGTTATCTCATTGTAGAAAGCAATTAAGGTTGGTCAGGCATGATTTGAACTTGGTAAATCCACTCTGGCTGTTCTCAATCACATTCTTCTTCTTCGTGTGCCTGGAAATTAATTCCATGAGGATATGCTCTGTAACTTTCCCTAGGACTTAGGTTAGACTGATGAGCCCGATGACCCCAGAAACTTCCTCTTTCCCTTTCTGAAGATGGGCGTGACATTTTCCTTTTCCAGTCATCAGAAACTTCCCATGTTTCACATGATCTTCCAAAGATAACAGTGGCCTTGCAGTAACATTGGTCCCTTGAATTTATGTATTCCCTTGATCCTTCTCTGCTGTGGGTAATGTTTCATTGCCACACAAATTTTGCTAGCAGGCTCAGGAACCTCAGAAGTCAAACTTCACCACCAAAAACACAAAGCAGAAACCGCAATGAGTGCCTTGCCTTTTCCATGTGCTTTGTCACTAGGTCTCCTGCCCCACCGAGCAGTGGGTCCACATTTTCTTTTGCTGTCAACGTTACTCTCGCCCTTCCCATCCCTCACTAGTTTCAACTCCAGCTGAGGGTTTTATGATTCCATTATTGCACGTGGCACACTTGTAACAAACTTCATGTGATGCAACACCATGCATTTTATGTATTTTTCATGTACCTCTGGCTTCAGCCATCCAGGATTCTGCTTCTTGACCAGATAATCTATCGATTATGTGGTCAGTACCTAATGCCTACTACTTCTGAATTCATCCAAATCAGCTGTAAAATATGAAAGGAGAGAGATTCTACCCAAACTTTGGTTTAACCTAAGTATTTAAGTGGTCATTTATAGATATATTCTACATATGCCTTCAATTAGAATTGTTTTCCTGTTCTTCAGCAAAATATTTTTACCTACAATATTTAAATTAGGGATGTGGTTCAGTCTGAACTAAAATATTTAAATCAGGGATGTGGTTTAGTCTGAAATAAAATAATGCAATATCTACTTTGGGGTGAGCTGAATCACTTTGTATGCTCCCTACCTGACTAGATCTCCATTTGCTATAATGGGAACTTAGACACCTAGCACAGACATCAACGCCTATAGAAACATAGCTACCTTTGGGTGTTTTAAATTGGAACCAAATTGCACTCAAGATGTCATTTTGGGCATTTCATCTTTTTTTAGAAAATGTATGTGCAATAAATAGGAAACTGTAAAATTATTTTAATAAAAGCACAACTTTATGGAATTAAATCTCACAGAATCTTTCTTGCATTAGATACATGTACATTATTAGAAATTCATAGGTGTTAAATTAGGTACATAAGAGTTGTTATATCACTTCTTAAATGCAAAATGCAAAATGAACATACTGAAAATACTATAGTCAGAAAAAAAGCAATTAAAAAGTAATAAAAGTCTTCCCATAAAGGCTATAAAGTTCAGACAAAATGTATTCCCTCCTTCCCAAAAGGATCTATGTATATGAAAATGTCGTATCAGTAGGCAGGAATTAACACTGCTTATTATGTCTTACACAGTTAACATTAAAAGTTGTCAAAATATTTTACCTTGAAGTAATAAAAAGGATTTGGATGTGTATTCTGATTGGAAGTAGCCAACAGAAAAATTCCATGGCAGAAGGAAATTCCAGCTGTGGAACTCTTGCATGTGTCACCTCCCTAGGCAAGCAGGCCAAGCGTTCTGAAGGAAAGGGAGTGTAACTGCACTCTACACTGTATTGCCCCTTAGGAATTACATACCAGTAGCATATATTAAACTACTTAATAGGATGCTTCGATTAGTGTCTATGTCAGGTCAATAAAAAAATGGCCTAGAGCTGTAAGTCGTTCATTAACAGCTCACCCATTAATACTCATACAAACTGAAACTGAGACAAAGAAAAGAATCTACCCATAGATTTTTAGAAACATGGCTGTGTTCTTCTTGATGACTAGTGCAGTGACTGAGAAAATGCTTGTCTTAAAAGCATCTGTATTTGCTCATCATAACATTTCCAACCTTGACAAGTCACAAGATAGCAGACCTTTCATATTACATCATTCTTCATTTTATTTCATTTATTTTCCCTCTTAGTTCTGCTATAACACTACCAGTTAAAAGCAGCAGTGTCATATATCAATTTTAAAAATGTACAAAACAGCATAATTCTATTGAATTACCAAACTACTAAAATTATCAATGTCAGACAAGAGTGAAAACAAGATGGTGATCAAAACGCATTTACATGGTCCTCTGGAGAGTCAGACACTGGCCATGCAGTGGCTAAGAATTCTAGAAGAATTCTAAAAGAATTCTTTTAGGTCACAGACATTTCAACTTTCTGGGGTTTTTCCTTACCTTCTCCTTAACACGTTTGTAAAATATCTCTTATTAGTCTTCCTGACTCCATCATAAACTCAATCAGTCCTCCAAACACTGCTACATCCCATATTTTGATCCTATCTAGGGGCAGACAGCATGACCTGGGTAGATTTTACACTAGATCTAGAATTCTTGCTGGTCATTTTTTACATTTGGTCTAACATTTTAGAAAATTAACAGAACGTATGATTGAACAATACCCATGAAACAAGATCTGGACTAAGAAAAAGTGAGAAGTTTATCCATACAAACTACAGATCTGTGAATCCAGCATCACGCTGAACTCCTAGGGAAGATTTATTACACAAACTTTGTGAATTGCCTTGGCCTCAATAACGAGATTTCTACCAGATGTCCTGGATATGGCCCACATTGCTACTTTTACACATTGTAAATGTTTCAAAGTTGCGAAGAAATCTAAGGAATTCCATAGATAAAAACTTTGATTGAAAGCATTTGTCAGAAATAAGAATAAAAATAAGTCTAAGAAAGGTAGAAAATAACAAAATGTAGGCTAAGTTTTACGAGAGGCTCATACATTTGAAGGGGCAAATACGCAGACTCAAGGCAGCAATCAACTATCTTCAATACCAAACAGCATAAACTAAGTGTTGCAGTGATCATTAATTTGCATTTCATATTGAAAGACAAAAGGAAGAAAAATTAAGTATGTCCCCAAAAGACTTATGTTTCCTACTCTGACAGGATAAAGGAGATAATTGGGGAATCTGGGAATGCTGGTCTCTGCTTGGGACATCAGTACAAAAACCTCAATGTATTAATTAAAAGTATTGTAACTAAAATTAGAAATAAGCATAGACTAATTGGATGCTCTATTGGCCTATATGTAATAAATACTTGCCATTTTATTATCTGTACTGGTTGTCTGAAATAAATACATTTTAGCATAGAAACAAGTGACCTCAGAAGGACGTGCGCCCAGAACCCTACTACTGCAAGCCTCATATAACACAGTCTCTTTATAAAATCAACCTAAGAAAGTTTCTCTTACTTTAAACAAGGCTATTTGTAATGAAAAACAGAACTAATGTTTTTATTTTTGTTGATAAGATGATCCATTTGTTATTTAAATTATATCATGAAAACAACTTCGGTAAAATTTTAACTAAAGCTTCATAAAGTATTTCAATATTTTAAACACTTTCTGCTTCAGAAGCCATATCTAAGTGTGATCTGATTTTGCAGAAGCTGACTGAATCGCAGGGCTCTGCACAGGGACAGAAGTAGATTTGTGTGGTTCTCGGCGTGCACTGAGGCCATCAGGCTAAACTGCGGCTTCGCTGCGAGCAAGACACTGCTCTGAGAAACAGATGAGGAAACAGATTGCAACTCGCAGACTGACAATCTGCTTGCTGCGTTTCTTATACTTTAGAGGAGAAATATCTTGGGCCAGGCCTATACATGGTGTAGCTGTGCTAAGTAAGGATAAGCAAAGAATGGAGCCATTCCCTGCCACAGTCTGCCAAGTGTGGAATGGGAAAAAAACAGCTCCATGCAGGCTGCTCCGCCCTCCCATGCTGTGTGATGGCATTAGCCAACAAAGAGCAAGAAGGGGCCAACTCACCCTTCCCTACTACTCTGTGCCAGTTCACATTAATTCATATTCTATCCCAGAGCCCCGTTAAAAATCCAAAGCTCTTTTAACATGTAATGTTTAAAAAGACTAAAAATTAGCGTTTAATCAAGAACTATCCATTTATCTTTAGGTTGTATATTAGTAGGTCAAAAAGGCATGTACATGACTACACCTGGCAAACTGATAGAAGGTCTCTGAGATACATGAAAACCTTCAAAGTTATTTTTCCTAAAACACTTTGAAAGAAACAAAGCCTGTCTCTATCCAGTAATGAAAAACTGATTGGTCAACAAAAACATGTTATGTATACACAGAGAGTCAAATTAAGCAAATTAAAAATACTGGTTTTGTTAGAAACAATTTACTCTCTTTATGTATTAAAATCATTTAATGTACATTTAAGGATTCGTGATATAGGAACTGAATGATACATGCTGTTAAAGGGACTGTGGGATTTCACTCTCAAGTTTGTGTTTATACTGCAATAATACAAAAGCCAGCGAAATAATTTAAAAATCTGTGAAAATTCCTTTGCAATCTACTATACACGCCAAATCCATATTTTTTTTTAATACGAAACATAGTTAATATACTAATGTATGACAATTTCAGGAAGTGGAATCCCAGAAGAAACAAAGAAAATAACCTTCCCTTTCACTTCGGTCTTCTAAACTTCCAGTATTTCCTGAGGTTTCTCAAAATATCCTTGTTTCACAGTAAAAGAACAGATCCCAGCCCTGCACTAATGTTTTGGGTTGGAGACTGTAGCCTACACAAACGTGTAACACAGCTTCAGATGTCCCAATGTATCCCACCTGGAATCTAGATGTATCTCCACAGGTCATGAGTTCTTTGTTGAAGTCCATCAGCCCGTGCACATGCCTCAGAAACTCATGGGCATCTAATAAACCCCTAAATATCTAGGTTTAAGCAATTAAATTACTCTATGCCAGACGTTTACTGAGGTTTATACTTGCTTTAGTATGTTTCAATGCCTTATGCTAACTTTTGCATCTGAGGAACTCGCCCTCAATATATTCACCCACAATCTTTATATTCCAGAACAGAGCACAGAGATTGAGGTAGGGGGCCACAAACTGACCCAGAGCCTTTCAATGCTTCTCATGAACTGAAACAAGCTATATGGTCCACACAGTCAAACATCACTGATTTGTTGTCATTGCTTTAGATGAACCAATTTGAGCTTGAGTCCTCACATGGTATCTGTTACAGATACCTGGGTGCATATGACCCCTTAAGTAGGCATATATCATTTTTATGCACTTCGCACATGCTCTGCTTTAAGCATGTGTTTAAATGCTCACAGGAATTCATTCACATATTTATATGTGTTCTTATATAGCCTTCCAGAACGTGTTGTTCTCCTGAACTGTTGTCATAATTCAATACAATGACTTAGAAGTCAGACCTTTAAAAATTAGATAATTTACTCTGCAATTAACATCAATGAATACGTTCAACTATAAAACAACCATACAAAGGCTTGCCCTCTTTTTCCCCCAAGTGCCATAAAATACACTCAGAGTCAGAAAAAAAATGTTATAAAAATGTAAATAGATCAGAGCTCAGATAGCTTGTTCCTTGGTTCAGATAACAATCAATATGCCTTTATCAATTCATGAATATTAATATTCATTCACAAGGTACATAATTACTGCAAAGCAAATTTCCACAAAAAAAGGCATCAAGCCACGGAGGGTTCAGCCACATAAACTGAGTTGTCTCCAGCACTTAGAAGAAATCCAAAGGGAAAGTGTACTTACACCAACACATTAGGCACAGTATTAGTCCATTTGTATATGGACTGTATATGTCCATTTGTATGCTGAAAGACTTGGACTTTTTCAACCTAATGCTAGCAAGAGCATTGCCAAAAGCGGAAAGAAAAAGCAACATGGACCTTTCTCACCAGAATAGGACGGGTACAGTTCTGGGGCACCATTTTAGGAACTGAGCAATAACTATGATAATGAAGCACCAGGAGCTACTGTCACACACAATGTCTCCTAAAGGTTCTACAAACAGAAGAAAAATATGTCCCTATATTTTTTCTGTTGCTTTCTTTTTATTACAACTTTCAAAAGCAGGTTTTAGTCTAATAAACTGTATGCAAAAAATACTAGCATAGCTCTGCTAGTAAGCTACTTCAATTGGTTCTCTATTAAAAAAATCTTCAGATCACCCCAACCTCAAATTCAAACTTTTATATCGTACAATAATGGCTCTTCTACAACTTTGCTATTTTCAGTCAGTGTTGATTTCCTAAACAGGATCAAGATGTTAGTATGACTCCCTTTCAGTACCTTCTTTTATTTCCAAGTGTTCTGTACCAATATAGATCCAACTTTAATCTTGCACGCCGTTCTGGACCTAATCCATAATTACTGGCATCAGTTAGATCATGCAACTTCTCCAGAAAAAGGTATGTTAAAATACCTAGCACATATAATTGTTTCTTGAAAATACTTTCTGTAATGCATAGTAGCTTCTACTTTGAGTATTCCTGGAGAAGTCCATGAAATTATTAAGATTCCCTCTCAGAAGCATTATGCTCAATATTGTGTTAGATTATGAATGTTTCTGCATCAATCCATTACTGAATTATTTTTAAATGTATTTTTACTTTTGATTTTTGAAGTTACATTTACAGAAGCCATAGACATTCTTTACAACATTAGTAAGAAATACTGTAAATAAAACAGTACATGTTTTACTTTGCTTTACTTCTTTTTAAGCTAAATAAACTCCCAGGAAAAAAAGACTACAGTAGAGTATACAACCTAAAATACTTAAATTCTGAGTGAGAAACAATGACTGTCATGATCCATCTGTATATACAAAACACGTGGTTAATGTATTCCATATACACACAGTAAAACACTGTTGTTTAATAAAAAAGGAAAACACAAGCAAATATACTCCCTCTGGATATACAGAACTTACAATATCCAACATGAAAGTAACAGCGCAAGAACGTAGCACAGGCACTAGACCTGAAGAAAGTCACTATACAAATCATGCAGTAGAACTGGATTATAAATGGCTAGTCATTTTACTGGAGAACTTCCTTCTGTACTTACAAAACATGAGAATCACATTTTAAGAAGACTCATACTTTAAATTCAACCGATTATCTGGCATACTCCTTGCTAAGAAGCCTATTCAAGTACAGCACAAAAAGCAATTGCACCGTGCGTTTTGATTTTGCTCAATGGGCTAGTAATTAAACAATAGTGCAATGACTAATTGAACTGGGGCACCATACAACTTTGGTTTACTATGAGTATCTGAACTGTTATTGTTTACAGCACTAAAATCAGATTTAAAATAACAAGACTTTATAACAGAGTTTAAATAGGTATAATTCGGACAGTTATACTGAATTTTCTCTGCTAGGGAACATTGAAATAATGTAAATATATTGACGAGGAGGTACTGGCAAGAAAATCACAAATATATTTTCATTTAAGCAATTTCCATTTCTCTAGGCCTTTTCTTTCTTTCCAGAAAACAACCAACCAACGAACAAAACAAAACAAAACCCCAGTTAATCCAAGTTCTAGGTCAACAGTGTTTCAGTTCATTTTGTCTTCTTTTGCTATGCCTAGTGTAGTATTGCACACTAGCACTGGACTGCGTGCTGCAGACCTTCTCTTGTTTGAATACCGTCAAATGTCATAAACACTTGTGATAATGGTCTTACTTAAGAGCATGATGAAACTTAACATTAAAGCCGTGCTGTAGATTGCCCGAGATATGACTAAGGACTGAAGTTAGGTCCTTTCACTCAACATGGCCAGTAACCCAGTTTCACTCTACTAAATCTAGGTACCTTGAAAGTAATGCTGCTATTACCTAAGCTGCTCCATAAGTTTTACACCTCCTCTGCCTTGACGATCTCTCATAAAAAAGATTCTCTTTCTTTGTTTTGTAGGCTCATTGCTACAGCACGCCTAATTTCTTCTGCAAGTGAGGGCAGCAACTACGGGTGAGGGTATGGGGTGAAGCTACGGCTTTTTACACAGAATTCCACAATGCAATGCCTTGTCTGTGATTAACGCTTCCATCCATGATTAGAAGTAGCAATTTGAAGACGAAATATCAAAGGAAGGGTGAGTAGTATATTGTGCACATTAGCCCAGCAATAACAATGTAAGTTCTGCACCACAGATAGTAACAGAATGAACAAGTACCTTGCTGACGCATTGGAGGCAAGAAATTCAGGATCTCTGTATTAATAAAATGACTGCCTGTGACTTTAAACACAGGCACGCTTGTACTTGGCTAGAGAGTGAACGATTGTTACTATGAGGGATGCGGGAATGGCAATGAAGATGAGAGGCGCGATGATGATGACAGGGAAGAAGAGGTTAATATCCCCAGCACCTGATGGGGAACGACGTCCCTACCTCAGTAAGCTGGATAGGGGAATAGCTCCAGATCCACTGCCCAGGATCCCTCCTTTCCTCCCAGAGAGGAGTTTCTCCACCAGAGCCACATTCCCAGTGCGAGCAGCTTCCAGCAGTTCCTGGTCCTTCCCCATGGTCAGGAACCAAGCAGCCCCCCCCGCCCACGCACCCGCCGCGCACTGGGAGAGCGACACCGCGGGCCACGGCGGGCCCCTCTCTCCACGGAAGGATCTCCCCTCCCCAGCCCCTGCCTCGGAGCAGAGCGGAGATTCCTGCAGTCCCTTCCAGACCAGCAGGAGCAGCAGCAGGAGGGAGGAGGAGAATCACCTCCTCCTAGTGCACTGGATCATTTCTGGGTGGAGTGTGGAAGCCGGGGGGGGGCAAGGCCAATAAAGAACCTCCCCGCCACACACACGCTCCCATGCACGCACCCCGAGCCCCGGTCCGGAGGACGGGGCGGGGGGGAGCGGGCAGCCTCAGCCCCCGTGCCCGCGGCCGGCCGGGCTGAGGGGGATAAGGACCCTCACGGGCGGACGGGCGAAGGGAGGGACGGAGGGAGGAGGCGCAGCCCTGACTTGCCAGGCCCGTTGCTGGGGAGACGCGGCTGGCGCGCTCTCAGTGGCTGCCCGGGCTGGGTACCCCCCTCCGCCTTCCCGGCCCGGCCCCTCCCCGCCCC
>VZSC01001930.1:317474-332097 GCA_013398225.1 Steatornis caripensis
CCCCCCCCCCGCCACCGTTTTAGCAAGGAAACAATTCAGATTTGCTGTAGAAGCCAAGTCAATTTATTTTGTTTTGGGTAGGATTGGTTTTGCATCGAATCATCTTTTCCAGTTGCTCTGAATCTTTTGGTACATTTTGTAATGTGCCTGATCTAATGTATATTGTGTGTACGTGTCTTGACGATGTCTAAACATTCATACTACCTCATTCAGTATTCAGCATGTCTTTATTTATTGTGCATTTTTCTCTTGGCACATTTTTTTAAACTTCCTTTCATGAAAATTCTCTCTTCTTTAATATCACTCCATATTTCTTAGAGAGAAGATTATTCTGTTAGGATGGTTGTAGTGAAAATGTACGTCATGCTTAGGACACATCTGAGTTACAGCTCTAGCCTTATCCTTTTTTAAGTACGCGCAGCTTCAGTTAACTTCAGCCAGTAACTTCACCTCCAGCGCTTCTCGCATTCTTCTGGCAGACTCACTTTGAATGGATCTGAGGAACGGTACTGTGGGTGAGATCTCACAGTATCTGATATAACTATCCTGTTATTCATAAATCTCACTTTATGTAGGTTCTCCTGATTGGCATAAGAAGTTTCCAAGTGTCCTTACAGTGAAGGGACATCAGCAGAGTGGGAGATGATGGCAATGATACTCAAATGGCAGTGTTTGTTGGTTAGTAGCCAGCTACTGCGTACAAGTTTCTATCACCAGATGGGGAAGGAAAAAAAAAATCTGTTATGGCCTATAAATCACTAATTGCTGCTAGGTAAAAATCTTGCTTTTGACTCCAGCAGCTGTAGATTTAAAGGCAGCCACAATGACATAAAGGACGACAACCATTCAGCCCGATAGGAACAACTTTTTGTGAATAAGGTGCCCAGAATTTGTTGCAGTGTATTGTTTTCCCTACACTTATTTTTAACACCCTCCATTTTTCTTCTTCCGTGACAGCAGTGACTTACAGTAGCTAAATAAGGGACGTGTTTTGCATAATGGAAAGGCAAAAGAGATTAACTCTATGTTGTCTTGTCCTGTTGAATTATTTTCTCAAGTCCCATTTCAAGGAGTCTTTTTAAATCTTCTTAACGTTATGACTTTGAAGGAATACTTTCCTGTTAGATAAGCTGAAAATGCTTCTAATAATTGCAAAGGAAGGTTTAAGAACCTCACCGTTCAGGTCATGACCACTCCCAGATATATCTTCAGATGAATGAGTTGGAAACATAATTTGCAATTTTCCGGGAGAGTTACCTGTCACTGGCTGTTAGTGATTTGGAAGGATTTAGGATCCAGTTAAAGCAAATAGTTCTGGTACTGCTTTAAAGAATTTCTCAATGATTGTTTGCAACTCACCATATTTCTTACATTACTCCTGGATAAGAAATGAAATACTGGATATGACAATATTTTTTGCAATTTTTAAGTAAGTTGTATAAATATTTTCAAGTATTCAAGAAGTCTGTAAATAAATGTTTTTGGTCAATATTTTTTCTAGCACACAGAAATATTGAACCTTGTGGTTTAGGTGCAAATGATTTTTCAGGATTCTTCCTACTAAGTTTGATCAGAGAAGCCTCATTTCTGCAACAAATTCAGTTCAGGTAAGGGCCTGTGATTGTGTTGGGTGCCCAGTATTTTGTCAAATTCTGCAACATGTTCTAGTATGTGGCACTGCAGGATGACACCTTAAACTCCCCATCATACCTATCCTGAACTGCAGTCTCTTATTAGAAATGAAATTTTAAAATAAGTGTAAGAAACAAACCACATTAAGATTCCAGAGGAATGAAAAGACATCTGCTTGCTATGCTGTTTTCTCTTAACTATTTGACAAAAAAAAAGCGACCCCATTCCTACAGTAAATTTTATACGGATTGCTTTTCTCTCTGCTTAGTCATTCTGCCTGTAAGTTTTTGAAAAGCCGAACAGGATATAAAAAGAAATGACTCCAGATCACTTACCACACACTATAGTGTTAATATAAACTATCTTGTTAGATTTCCGTCTGGTGAAGGTGGGTAAGGTAAGCATTTGTAAAGGATTACATTTGGTTATTCCCAAAGAAACACAGGAAATCTCTATATATGCTCCTTTTATTTAAAATGAGTATTAAAATCAGAGGTTTATTTCTAGTTAGCAAGGAAATTGAACAAATAAATTGATGATATCGAGGTGGCGTTGTTCATCTATGCAATGACAAGAAAAACAGAAAAATTGCCTAAACTTTTTAACAGATAATGATGAAGCGCTACAAATATGATAAACATTTTACTATAAAAGGGACAACACGTACAAAAATATGTTTGTAGAATTTCTTTAAACCTAAAAGGAGGGAGAAGGGCTTTCTTCTAACAATGTTCAGGCAGTTCGTATGATTTATTTAAAGAGGAAAAAATTAATACGCCATAAAGAAGGCAGTAGAGACAAAGATAAGCTATCTAAATTAAAAGTGAAAAAGGCCTGGTTTAAAATCATGTTATGAAATTAATCATCAAAAGTTTATAAAAACTCTGGATTGTATCCTTACGTTTTCTAGCTTAGTGGGACTGTCCAGGAGCCAAGCAGCAAGGACGTCCTGGTACCCGGGAGGAGACGCAGCCACAAGTGACTTCTTGGGCTGCCATCTAGCGGTGCCCGGGTGAGGAGAGCCCTGCTCACCCTGTCTTGTTCCTGTTTAAAAGGAAAATGACTGAAAAATTCACATTTCTGAGAACTGCTTAAGCACTGTTTTTCTTATTAGGAAAACACTAACCATCCTAGATTTCAATATGATAATTCTCACTGAAAAAAGTATTTTCCAGCGCTGAAAAACCTCAACAATTACTAGAACAATATCATGACACTGTCACAGAAGTATTTATGACAGTTGCACCTTACGTGGTAATGGCGTAATGAGGTTTGCAGACAATGTGAAGACACCCGGATTTGTTCCACACATAAGCAAGCTGTTTAGAGGCTTATTCTTTATTCTGCACTTACTGGCTCAGACTACCACTTCTGAAGTGCTCCTTTGTGCATGTGTCTCTGTCAAATGTTTAAAATACTTACCAATTATCTAATTAAAATCAAATTGTGGTGGTTTTAAATGTACTCTAACCTAGAAGAACTGCATTAACCACTTCGTGCATTATGTTCCCCACACTACCAGCCTACTCTCATGGAAGATACAGCATTAGTCCTTATCTCATCATAAAGCAATCAGCATTTTCAATGGTTTCTTACCTAGTTGTGATGCATCTTTACTTTCAAAGTGATGCTCTCAGAAATTCTTCGGCAACTTATGATTTAATGCTGAGATTACATGGGGAAAGCTTTAGGAAATACATAAGACTCCACTTCTGCTCATATTAAAATAAATGATGGCAACAAAAAGAAAGTCAGGGGATAGCGAAGAATTAACAAAATACAGATACTTTAACGTAACTGGTTAGGTATGGCAATGGCAGACAAAACCAAAACGACCTTTTAACAAAGTTAATATTTACCCATTTTAGCAGCTGGCCATGTGAGATTCATCTCTTTGAGGTGCAGACGTTTCCCCTTATTTTGGGAGAGAACACAGGCTATCAAGAGTTTAGTTGTCTTTTGAAGATTCACTTCCTGCCAACTTGTTTCAGCTAGTGTGACACATACTTGAAAGATGTTCTAGAGTATTTGAGAAGCTGGAAGTTGCAAAAGTCTTTTTTAAACATTAAAGTGTTCCAAAAATACCTTTCATAATTGAACTTGTTCTGATTTTTTACATGCAAAGTACACAATAGCCAATAAGCAGATTTTAATTAGTAACCAGATAATTCAAAGATACAATGTCTAACCCTTGCTTACACTCATGAAGCAGTTTAAGCTGCTTAAAACTTGTATAAACTCATAATTCACATAATTCACTGAAGTGACGGCAGGCTTGGCCCTCTACATGCAATGAGGAGACCATAAAATTTAAATAATTCACCAAAACAGATTTCAAAGATAAAATAATTTTAGAAATGTGACGTTTAAGAGTTTAAGTATTTATAAAAGAGTGCTAAAAAATACATAGAACTGTAACTATACAGCTTCTATTTAATATTAAAGATTTATGCTTTTTCTTAATTTACTTGAGAAAGAGCTTTGTTCCTTCAGCACAAGACCACTATTCCTAGCCTTTCACTATGCCTTTTTTGCATCCCTTAATACTGATTAATGTGATCTTTGTGCTGCTCGTGCTTTCAGATTCCATGCCGTTAATAAGTAATCCAAGAATCAGGAGGTATGCTGCCACACAACTAAACAGAGCGCAGCTTAGTGCAGATTGCCTGCACCATTTGAAGCCACGTGTTTGCCTCAATGCATTAGAGATGTGCTTCAGCACTACACAGCCTGCTACTAGGTTCACAATGACAGGTATCTTCATGGAAGGAGAGGAAATGGGGCTGCTACTCAAAAGATAGCCAGCAAGAGTGAAGTGGCACAGGTTGGAAGAAAAAAAAAAGTAATAAGGTTTTGTTGCAGGGCTGTCCAAAAACTCATTTTCCTACTGGGAGGGATGAATTAGTGGCTTTCACAGCAAGTACCCAGAACTTCATTGCTACTTAACATATTAGCAAGGTCATTTTCTGTTCCTACAATAGATAAAAAGACACTGATTTATATCAACAGCTGAATCGGAATCTGAAGTACTCTCTAAAATCTGCAGATACCAACAGTGAGCTGAAAATGACTTCAAGCATTTTGTGATGAATGTTTTAAGAACTAGACCACTACGAGCACATTTTTTATATAGAAACTGTTTTCTCCATCGTTACTTACCTGAAAGCTGGTCACTGCAAGGAGTTTGCTTCTGCAATACCCTCGCACATTTTGTACTGTTGGAATTGTAGATGCTTGATAAAGTCTTTATTATCACATTCCCCTTACATTTATTATGAATAAAGGTAACCATTATCATGTCAGCCTTGGGAAGTGTTCTGTAGCTAGCAATTATCCTTTAGAGATCAGTTATGATCCCAGTTTAAGGCTCCAAAGTAAATTCCTAGAGGAGACAGCATACAAACAGACATGGCTAATGTGACCAGGAAATAATGGACTTAAGCGGGGAGGGGGGGGGAAGGCAGTTCCCTCTGAGCTAGGACGGTGGTCCCCTGTGCCAACAGCCACGGTGGGTTTAATCCAGGGACTGGAATAGCTACTGTAATGACACCGGAGCAGGGCCGTCAGAGAACAGGCATGATCTCTACAAATCTGCCTCTCCAACAGGCCTTTTGTACGTAATTCTGTAAGACCACATAATTTTGATTTAAAATTGGTGCTTACCAACAAAGTTAGAGTTACTGTGAGAACTGGAACGGCGCATGCCGAAAGGATTCTATGACCTAGCCTGGGAAAGGGCACAGCCTCTTCAAGGTAAGCTAACTTGAAAGCTTTATTAGACATTAAAACAGCATTTCTAAACAAGCTGAACGAGTGTTAAGCTAATCTGTAGACCAGTTTAAATTTCCACAGAAAATGTAAAATAAAACTTGGTACCAGTTTGCCTGCAAGACTTCTGCAGTCAGTTTTCTGTATACATTGAAGTTCTCCAAACGCTGTTCCATTTAGTTCTCCGCAGAATAAAAGCGGTGATTCATTCAAGAGGCTCTACTACTGGTACACATTTCGTACCTAGGATTTAAGGAGGTTAGGAACACTAGCAGAGGCTTTTTATTTAATCTGAGGCCTTTAATCACTATTTTTAGTATAACCTATTAAGGCTTAGTTTAACTTTGTACTTTCAAACGTTAATAAACCAACTCTCTCTGCATTTTTTCAATAGCAAAATTCATTTGAGTGACACAGTACTATCACTCTCAGTAATGTCAAGTCCACAACCAAGCACGCCCATCTCTTCCGAACTGTCTGCAGATGATCCTCATTACTGCAAAACTGCCATGAAGTAAAAATGTATTCAGCTATAATGAACTGCAAGGAAGTGACACCCTGAATTTCAACATCTATACTGAGAAGAGCTGGTTTGGGTTGTTGCTTTGGGTTTGGTTTGGGTTTGGCTTTTTGTCAAAAGAAGCAGGTACTAGCTTGTGCAGTAATAAAGACAGGCATTTGATATTGCTGTTTATTTCTTCTTAAAAAATTTAACAATTCTCAGGATATTATTCCAGCAGCATGCTACTAAGCACTCTATACATTCCTTTCTCCAGAATAATTCTAACTAGATCTTGGCAGGGATAAAATGCGTAGAAATCACTGATTTTAACAGTACCAATCAGAATGAGACCAGTTGAGAACTCCTCCCCTGAACCTGACATATTATTTGTGTGAAATTGGACTCCCCATATTTAATACTGTGTTGTCTTAAATACCTTTTGAAATATAAATATTTGGTTTCTCTATTAGAATCAGTTGTGTTTGAATTCTTTCATCTTATTCAGAATAATAAGATAAAAATTTCCATGGGCATTAAAGGGAGTTTCAACTAGGGTTTTGTAAGGCAGGCTTTAAAATAGTGCCTGAACCAGTTCTTGCACAGAGTTCTTGATTAAAATCTACATACTTTCAGTAACTATTTTCAGCAGTGTAAATTACGTGTTCTCCACAAAGTTTTAATGAAAACCATTTTAATTAAAACTAGTTTGACAGCCTGAATATGCAAAGTCAAACCACAGGACGCTAAATACTTTTTGAGATTTTTCTGCATATCTACAAACAAAACTTCCCTCAAACATCCCATGGAACAGAAACAATTGTGGTAGCAATTAAAAGATTTTCAATTGTCACATTCAAGGTCATTAGTTAAATTATTCAGTCATTTTTACTTCTAGCAAAAACAGTTTCTTACAGGCGTGTATGTTTTTGTATGTTGTTTCCTAAGTTGTTTAGAAGCACATTCTTATATTCTCTATTTTACAGTGTTGTGCTTTTTTATTTATTCATCTGTACCAGTTTTTAGCTGAAAATTACTGTTCTGTTTGTACAAATCACCCATGATTTAAACTGTATAATTACATTTCATGTAATCTCACAATTTCATTGGGTGATTAAATGATTCTCTATAGCTTTTTTATCAAAAAAAGCAATATACAATTAATTAATCCCTGTAGGATTTTGCCCCCCACCCCGCCAAGCACTGACATTACATATTTAAATATGCTGGACCAAATCCTTGTGCACATCTGACAAGCGCAGACATCAGAGGTGCATGCAAAATGGCTCAAAGCTCACCTTTCTCAAAGGGCTGGATCCTATTACAGGGCTATATCCTTGTCACAGAGAGAAGGGGAAAAAAAATAAAGTGTGAATGTCTAAATTACATCAGCTGTACAGATGCAGTGGACCTTCACAGAGAAGGAAAGCCCAGCAGTATGCCATCTTACTTAAATTCTCCAGCATTTACTGTGGTATTTGAGGAGTGCATATGGAAAGGGTGTATGGAACTCTTTAGCACCAGAGGACTGTTCTTAAAATCCTCTCTGGGCAAATTACACTGAATTTAGGGCTAGGTTAGGGCTGGTATTTTAATTTTCAGTAGCTATACTATTCTAGAGGATCTAGCCTGTATCATCATAGTGCAAATGTAACCTCCTGTATAGATACCTTCTGGTATTAATAAAACAACATAATCTTAACAAACAGAGGTACAGTTTGTAATGAGGCGTGGTACATTTTAGTCAGTTATGCACCGAGGCACCTTCTTTCCTTGCTGAGCCATCCAGTTTTCAGAAAACATTTAAAAAATAACATCTCCTTTGATAATACTAAAAGTAGATGATATGAGGGGTTTTTTTCTTCATGAAATTAATAAAGTACAGTAAAAACTGATTTTTTTCCAAAGTCATTTCAGTTTAAAATGGGCTGAAAAAAGTTACAATGTTTAGTGATAATTTTGGAATAGTAACTAGTTCACAAACATTTTGTTCATAATGAGAAGACTTTATCGGTGACAAAAAAAAATAACCATGTCTTGCAGCGATTTACAAACAGTATTTTAGATGTCACCATCACCTGAAGTTCTATTGATGATGCCTCGCACCAACAGAACAGAACCTACTGATGATCAACATTCATCTTCTTTATACGATGAAGCAGAGCATCATTTTCCATTTGGACCTCAGCAAGAGCCATTTTGGCTTTGGCTAGTTCCTGTTTGAGACATTCATTTTCTTCAATGAGCTGAAATGATCGGGTTAGAAAAGAGCATTGTTAGTACTCCTGCATACTGTCAACTTTTTCCATTATAGTAACTTTTAAAATACCATATGCTCACATTTATTGCTGACTGCAGGTTTGTTGGGGCCGAGTCAGTTGCGACTGATTCCCAGCTAACGAGTGTAGTACATGGGAGAGAGCTGATGCAGTTAGCTCGAAAGGCAAGACGCACAATACCTATGCCGTTTCCATCCTGGAGTGGAGTGGAAATGACAGCAGGTTCTGAGCTCTAGGACTGCATTCTTACTCAGTGGAAAAAACAGCCAAACTAATGCGCGAGTTCTGTCATCGTCAATTCAAAATCCAGATACAATTGACAGATTAGTAAGGGTACGACTTAGCAGTCTAGTCCTTTGTCTTTGGCAGTTGTGTTGTAGAGGGATGAGGGAGATGGGGAGAAGAAGGGACTTGCTCCCTCATAAAACTCCCTCTGATGTAAAGGAGAACAGCTAGCCTGCACTGTATTATTACCCTATTGGAAATTAGTACTAAATTTATTTTGCATGCCTAAGTACTGAACCATACTATAATATCCATAATTATATTTTCCTTCTCAAACAGACTTGTAAACAGAAGTAACCCCCAATCTCACCCCCAAATAATCTAACAATTATGATGATTAATGATTGTAACATAATGGGGGGGGAGGTCAAAAGGAATTCTTAATACCTCATTTTTAAGGAAGTCAGCTGAATCTCTGATTGATTTAGAAGGTCTAGAAATTTCACAAGTAGTCTGCGTGGCTTGGTCCTGTGTTCTGTGTCCAGCAGGTCCAGTTGCTTGCTGCAATGCACTACTTGAATTCTTCATCTTTGACACATTGTTTACTCTTTGATTGTCTGTATCACAGAAAGATACTTAAGGGTAGTCCTTAGGATTTTTGTCTTTGTTTTTTTTTTAAAGTTTGATTATCATCAGCACAAAATTAAAATCACCTAAACAAATGTACTTGTAATATTAAATACATTTATATTTACCTCCCAAAACCAAATTTAAGAATAAAAACCATAACTAAAATTTATATACCTTTTTGGAGGGAGAGAGAAAGGTAAGGAGGCATAAGAAGCAGCAATATGTAGCTTCCAGCTTGAAGAAAATTATCATATTTTTATACTGCCCAATATCACAACAGAATATGCATTCTGAGTAATTAGAAGTCTTAGAACTATTAATATTGCTATTAATATACTGTCTCCAGGTCCAAATCAGATCTGAAGACTGCATTTACATTTGAAGACCCAGTGAGATAAATCTGCAGGATCAACTTTTTAAATTAGAAAACAACTTAAATGACTTAAAATTAAAGAAACTTTCTGGCATTTATAACTGAAGCGTACTGTAACATCTATTAAAATATACTGCTGTACACTAAGGGAAGGTTGTGGTTCTTACTAGTCTAAAAAATACCCTGGGTTTGTTTTTTTTCCTTTTTTAAACATTTCCTTCTAAATGAGAGTTTTCTGTTCATTACCCCCTCCTCCCACGACACACACACAAGAACTCAAAAACATAGCACTGCAGATACGTAAATCATTGCAGTGCATAGATAGCATTTGACCTATGCCTTTGAAGTCACTGTACCTGAGCAGTCCATGCTAAGAAAAGAGATCAAAGCACTCCAGCAAACGGGAAAAAACATGAGCTGATAGAAACCTTAAAACTATGTATTTTCTTATTAACTTACTATTTCTTTCAATGTTTAGTATAAAAAGATGACCAAAATGCACTGAACATCTTTAAACACTCCAACAATGTATTAGACAACATGGAGAAAATAAAATACAAACAAATCACACCACAGCACACCTCTGAGAAGTCTGGTCCACCTTTGCTATACCTTCACATTATGTAGGTGAAGGGGGTATATTAAGATCACCTTGCAGGCTCGTCTTCCCCAAGTCATATAAGATATTGCACATTGTTGGATTAATATATTGAGGACCTGGATGAACGGGTGGGTACACCCTCTGCAGTTTTGTGAACAATACCAAACTGAAGGGTGACTGACATACTGAGGGGCGCAGTTGTTTTTCAGATGAACCTGGACAGGGTGGAAAAATGGGCTGACTGCAGCCTCATGAAGTTTAGCTGAAGCCAGTGTGAAGTCCTGCAGCCAGAAGTAAATAACCTCTTGCTCCACTATGGGTTGGGGACCAACTGGACAGAAAGCAACATTGCAATAAATGACCTGTAGGCCTTGGTCAACAAGATTTATCATGAGTCAGCATTGAGCTCTCACAGCAAAGACCAGCCACCTACAGGCTACACTAGCAAGGGTGTGGCTAGCAAGATGAGGGAAGTTGTTATTCCCCTATAATCAGCATCAGTGAGACAACATCTGGAATACTGGATCTAGTTTTGGACTCTCTAGTGCAAGAAATACACTGACAGCAGAGATAAGCAAGATAATCATGGCCAGGAGCACATGATGTTCTGTTTAATATCTTCATTAATGATCCGGACGAGGGGATCGAGTGCACCCTCAGTAAGTTTGCAGATGACATCAAGTTGGGTGGAAGTGTTGATCTTCTTGAGGGTAGGAAGGCTCTACAGAGGGATCTGGATGGGCTGGATCGATGCGCCGAGGCCAATGGTATGAGGTTCAGTAAGGCCAAGTACTGGGTCCTGCTCTTGGGTCACAACAACCCCATGCCATGCTACAGGCTTGTGGAAGAGTGGCTGGAAAGCTGCCCTGCAGAAAAGAACCTGGGGGTGTTGGTCAACAGGTGGTTGAATATGAGCCAACAGTATGCCCAGATGGCCAAGAAGGCCAACAGCATCCTGGCTCGTATCAGAAACAGTGTGGCCAGCAGGACTGGGAAAGTGACAGTCCCCCTGTACTCGGCACTGGTGAGGCCACCCCTCGAATAGTATGTTCAGTTTTGGGCCCCTCACTGCAAGACAGACATTGAGTGCTGGAGTGTGTCCAAATAAGAGCAATAAAGCCGGTGAAGGGTCTAGAGAACAAGGTCTGTGAGGAGAGGCTGAGTGAAGTGGGGTTTTTCAGTCTGGAGAAAAGGAGGCTGAAGGGAGACCTTACGGCTCTGAACAACTACCTGAAAGGAGGCTGTAGCAAGGTGGGCGTCAGTTTCTTCTCTCAAGTAACAAGGAATAGGACAAGAGGAAACAGCCTCAAGTTGCACCAGGGGAAGTTTAGGTTGGATACTTGGAACAATTTCTTCACTGAAAGGGTTGTCAAGCACTGGAACAGGCTGCCCAGGGAAGTGGCTGAGTCACCATGCCTGGAGGTATTTAGAAGACATGTAAATGTGACGCTTAGGGACACGGTTTAGCGGTGGACTTGATGATCTCAAGGGTTTTTCCAACCTAAGCAATTCTATGATTCTACGTACAAATGAGGGGCTCAGACAGATGCACTTGTCAAATCTGAAGATGAGAAGGCTATGGGGTGATCTTAATGCTGCCTTTGCCTACCTAGTGGAAGGGTATAGAGAAGATGGACCAGGGCAGGTTGTGGTATCAGCTTTTTAATGCTCAGAACTTGACTGGACAGGGCATTAAGCAAGTTGATCTAATCTGCCCCTACTTTGAGCAAGGAGTAGGACCAGATGACCTCTAGAGTCTTCTTCCAACCTAGATTACTCTATGATTCTTTGACATATCTGTGCAAGATAACAGTAAAGTTCCAGTTCTAAATGTATTGCCTTGAGTATTGCCTATACATGTTGAAAAAAAAAATGTTAAGTGTGTACACGTTTCATGAAAAGTATGAAGTTAAATCGCCATTCAAAATACAAGCATCAGTGCAATCCCAGCCATGAGCTGCAAGGACACCACTGCATATACAGAATTGAAAACTACTACTTGTACTTCTCAAACAGTTTTTTGTTTTACAATCTTCTCTATTATTACCTACAACACAAAACCACAAAGATAAAAGGTAACCATCTTGGTAATCTGTAAAGAATGGCAATGTTTTTGTTTGGTTTGGTAGTCAATGGACGGAACCTTAGACTTATCATGATAAAGTTATATGCACTGATGAAGCATATCCTGATGAAGTTATATATGTATTTTTATTTCTCAGATTGATTCATCTGTAGGTTGTTATCACAGCCAATATACTATTCAAAAAGGTAATCTTCCTCTATGTAACTGCACTTAGAATTAAGGTATATGGCAACACAACTTACACAAATTATCATCGGTCATCTTTTCATTATTAGCCACATGTCTGCGCGAAGGAAAAAAACAGTTTTAATAATATTTAGATTATAATATTGAGATATCAACGTGCAGGAACATACAAACCTCTAATGAGAAAAGACCCATCATCATTTCTTTCTATCCAGAGTATGTCAATATGTAGTTTTATGGGTACCAGCTCAGATGTCTTGAGATTTTCTCGTGGACTGTCATCCTAAAAAATACAAGTATTCAAAAATGAGTTTACCAGGAAATCAAAATAGCTAATTAAGATGTTAAATTATACCTAAGTTAATTTCATGAAACTTGAAAGGGAGTATTTCAGAGCAGAATTTTCTAATAGGATCTTCACTAAACTTTTGCTGCATTTTTTTCCCCAGGGATCATATTAAAGTCCCAAATTTATCTCTGGAGTAAGTCTGCTGAACTCAATATATACAGTCTGACTAAAATACTTCAAAGTATTTTTACAGACATCTCAATAAGATTATATCCCAACTCAAGACATTCTTTAGGTCAGGAGCTCTCAGAGTCAGAGATAAGAAGCCCACACTTTATAGTATCTGATGTTCCCTTGAAGTATTTAAAGATTGAATGGGTACAGCTATCATTCTTAGGCGGATTTTGTCTTTTCAGAATTTAGTTTGGGATGACACCAGCTGCAGTTCAGTTACATTACAGTACTCAACAGAAGAGAAAGTTCACAAATTACTTCTTTTGGGTTCTCCCCAGGAAGCCTTTGTAGTTCATTATCCCTGTCAAGCAGAATAATGCAGCCAGTATAATCAGAAACTATACATATCAGCATTAAGCACGCAGCAAGAAAGCTGTTGAGATACAATTGTCAAAATTTCTTGAAACAGCACTGAGATTGCAGCAGAAAATGCAAAAACTAAAATAACCTTTCTGAAATTCCTAGTCCCCATGAAAGTCTCATGCCCACATCAAGTCTCATGCAGAAGAAATAAGGATATACTGCATTGAACAGGCAATGCAGTGTAAATTTGAACTATAACCTCTCGCTCTTTATTACCCAACAATTCTATATAAATGAATGATCTGTATGTCAAATCTGCAGTTTGTCAGCCATCATGAGTAACTTCACTGTGACTTGTGTGTGCTGCTGAGTGAGCATTTCAGTGCTTTTGCTGCCAAGCACTCTTATTGCCAGTTTATTAATGTATGTTCCCCACCTCAAACAGCTGCTTTCTCAAGAACATTTTGCTTAAGTCTGCCTTCTTGCCAATAAACCAGCACAATCACATTTTTAAATTTAAATGACTGTATGTTAAGACTTTCCTTTTTGCATTTGGACATTCACGTTTGTGATAGATTGAAATCTGAGGAACAGATCCACAGCTCTTGCAGAAAGCACTTGTGCTACTCCTGTAGTAAAAACGGCCATAAAGGAGCACCTAAGGATCCTCAAGGGATGGAAAAGTTGCATCACGGAGGGAGTGAATACTGATGCACTTTGAGTAGAACACTGTAGAGATAACTATTGCCCTTCCAGTCAAGAATGATCTTAGCAGAATCAAGCCCTTAGCCCCAGATGCAGAACTAGAGCTGCTATTCCAGCCCTCATTTTGTTCAGAGTTTATATTGGCGATTATTAATTTCCAAAGCAATGCTATAATTATCTTATATCATTATCATTTGTTTGGTTTTTATGTTGTTCCACCCTCCCCCACCCACCCCCAAAAAAGTGTCCTTATCTTTATATTCAATGGTTGTGCAGCACAGAACTCACCATCTCCTTTAAATGTCTGAAAGAAAATCCCCTAGGAGACTTGAGCAGGAATGTCCTCTTAATATTACTATTTTAAGCTATGGTGGCGAGAAAAGCTTATATTATTTAGTACCTGTTTCTAGGTAGGGCAGAACATGAAATCTGGGTGCTAACAAATAGTATTCAAGTGGTTTCAACTGGAATTCCCATAACCTTTTTCCTTCTTTTGTACTGAACTTTCAATGTGTCCTGGTTTGGGCCAGGACAAAACCAATTTTCTTTTAGTAACTTTGCTTTTTAGTTGAGTCTCTTCTGAGAAGCTGCACTCTCTGAAATTAACTGTGTGTTTTTCCAGACAGTAGCTGCTTCTATCAGTGATAAGGCTCGGTGTTTGTAGTTAGTGCTGGAACATCAGTAGCAACGGTATGCAGAAAGGCCCTTGCTTATAGTTATCTCTATGGAGACCAAGGTTGATGCTTGCTTCTGCTGACTTTCTTGTGCACCGGAACTGAAAGAGCAGAGAAGTGGTCACACCTGCGACCCTGC
>VZSC01001930.1:337062-354071 GCA_013398225.1 Steatornis caripensis
AAAGAGAAAGAGAAAAAGAAAATATTTAAGTTAACCAGGTATCAGGAGACAGGGCGAGGGATGGCCAGTATCCATTGTTGTACAAAAAGAGGCCTAACCACCAGAAATAATTACCCCATAGGATTCTCATGTCATTTGGTCACTATGATGGCTGACCTACAGAAATTATCCATATGACAAAAAGCATACTCAGAGTAATTCACAGTAATTATATTAAGAAGCAAACATTGATGCTTGAAAGATAGCTGAAATCAAAGTAATTCAAGTAAAATCAACTGAATTATGTCAATTTGTATCAGTAGAGAACCTGCCTGTTAAAGCAAATTTCAGAGAATTCAAACAAACACACACAAGCTTCTTGGTTTAAACTCTGATTGCCTCAGAAAAACCCAATGTTTAAAAGCTTAGAATACAGAAAAAAGTGGATAAAGTTTATTTACAATTTAAAGATGAAGTCACACTTTTTCTATTTTTGTTTCTTTCGTACTATTCTTTCTCCTCTCCCTATATTACTGACATGCAGTTTATTGTAATCTCCCTTTCTCGATTTCTGTTTGTGCATACATGAGCAATTATCAGCTGAAGAGAAGGCGTACGGGAAATCTACTAGCAGCCTTCCAATACATACGATGAGGTTATAAAGAGAGAGCCAGGCTCTTCACAGTGGTGCACATCAGAAGGCTGAGAGACAACAGCTCAAATTGCAACAAGAGAGGTTCAAACTGAATGTAAGGAGTGAGAAACACTAAGCAGTGGTGCAGGCTTCCTGGAGGAGTTGTGCAGTCTCTGTCCATGGAAGTCCTTTCCAAGATCTGATGGGAGAAAGCCCTGAGCAACCTGACCTGATCTCAGAGCTGACCCTGCTTTGAGAACAGGATTGGACTAGAAATGCCTTGACATCGCCTCTACCCTCAATTATCCTGTGATCCTATGAAGTGCAGGTTTCCTCTGTGGTAGCTTCTTTGCTGTGTACTACTGTTAAGTAATAACGCATACTGTAACGAATGCAGCATACGTTACCCCTCCGTTTCAGAGATAACCTATTCTGAATAATCTGACATGTGATGCAAAAGAAAAACACAGTACACTGGTGGGCTGCAAGTTACATTGCTTCTCTTCAGTAAAGCTTATCCTGGATGCCCTTTATATAAAGGAAAACCACGCTTCACAGAATTAGTGCTCCTTCTGAAATTACGCATCTGTTTCACAAGGCACTTGGTTAAAATTCCAAGGTGTCAACGCTGATCATCACACTACAGTAGCGAGACACAAGCTTTTAGATATATCAAGTCTCTACAGATATACTCAGGCATCCTGTTAAAGACAAGACATTTGCAGCACGTGAACATATTTTGAAAAAGTATCATTAGTATATTGTTAATTGCTACTGCAATGCTGTAACAATTGTTCACAGCATTAGTATTTAAGGATTCAGGTTCCTGCTACAGTAAACCAGATGAAGCACAGATCAAAACTGTAGAAAACAGATGACAATTCACTAAGTCACACTGACACTATGCTGGGTCAGATTCATTCAAGAACTTAGGAAGTTCACTTTGAGGGAATAAAAGTTATGCATATCAGGCAACGTGTCCACACTGAAGTTACAGCAGTCTCCCATTGGTATCCCACAGGTCTTTGCAACAATNGATATACTCAGGCGTCCTGTTAAAGACAAGACATTTGCAGCACGTGAACATATTTTGAAAAAGTATCATTAGTATATTGTTAATTGCTACTGCAATGCTGTAACAATTGTTCACAGCATTAGTATTTAAGGATTCAGGTTCCTGCTACACTAAACCAGATGAAGCACAGATCAAAACTGTAGAAAACAGATGACAATTCACTAAGTCACACTGACACTATGCTGGGTCAGATTCATTCAAGAACTTAGGAAGTTCACTTTGAGGGAATAAAAGTTATGCATATCAGGCAACGTGTCCACACTGAAGTTACAGCAGTCTCCCATTGGTATCCCACAGGTCTTTGCAACAATCTCTTTTGCATTCTCCCCAATTTTTGTCCCTGAGACCAGTATCTCTAGATCCTCAAAGCCTTTTCAAGGTGGCATCATAGAGCGTATGCTTTCTTTATGGTGTCCTGGTTTGAACCAGAACAGAACCAATTCTCCCTTCAGTAATTTTACCTTTCAGTTAAGTCTCTTCTAAGTGACTACACTTTCTGAAGTTAACAGCGTATTTTTCAGACAGTGTCTGCTTCTAGAATTGATAACACTAGATGTCTATAGTTATCACTAGGATAGCAGTGAGAATGGTATGCAGAAAGGCTCTTGCTTATACTTATTCCTATAGAAACCAAGGTTATTGCTAATTTTCTTATGTGCTGTAAGTGAAAGGGTGTAAAAGGGTCGCACTCACAGGGAGAAGTGGACCTGACAGGCGACCCAAAATCTATCAGCAAAGTATTCCATCCCGTACACGTCACACTCAATATAAAGCTGAGGGATCACAAGGGTCAATCTTTTTTCTATGGCTGGCATCTGAGGAGGACTCTGTCCATTTCTTCTGCCTTCAATCCCGCTCTGTGCATTCGTAGATCCAGTTCCTGTCTGCTGCTAAGTCCAGTCTGGAGCTTTCCCAGGGCCTGCCCTACAGCACCCGTGGTGACATGACTGTCATCAGGGAGAGCTCGATACTGGTTTTGTATATATTTGTAAATATTTCATTATTTCCCATTAATATTATTACACTTTTTTTCATCGTTATTGTTTCATGAAAGCTGTGAGGTTTTTTCAAGCTGTGTCTCTCCTTTTCCTCTTTCCCTTCCCCTTCTGAGAAGTGAAAAGCTTAATAGAGAGCATCTGTCATCCATTTAATAGCCAGCCCAGCCATAAACCTCTGACATATGGATAGATATAGATTTTCTGTGGCTGCAAAGTTGCAGAAGTACCCCATGTACTTAGCCCAGTCACTGGCCAGAAACAGACCCAGAGTTAAGCCCCAGCGATAGCTAGTTACCAGTCACAGCAAGCTCTCCACAGGACCTAGGAGGAATTCCTGTTTGCTCTTGGGAAGTTCTAGTAGGGTAGTGTTACCCGTTCAGTTCCTCTTAAGCAATATGTCATGTAGTATTTTTCAAAACTACAGACGAGATCACTCTGAGATGCTTCTGGAACATTCAGCAGTAGCTTATAAAGGGCCTAATGAGAACCTACAAGAAGACAAAGGACATTGGAGCAAAACTGACTTTGGTCTAGGTTCCTAACAACTGGAGAAGTGGACCACATCCCTAGTGGGGATGCTGATATGGCACCTAGATAAGGTAAACACCGACTATGTTCCTGGACAATATGCTTCCTCTGAGAGGGAGACAAACCAAGGAAAACAGATGCATGCAATGCTCATGGATATCACATATAATTAAACATGCCATCTCCAGGAAAACAGCTCCAGGAGAGTTCTGGGAAGGTTTTGAGCAGTCAGGAGGAATTGTATTGGTGTCTGTTTTGTATATGTCTATTCTAAAAAGAAGAAAAAAAAAAAGCGGGGTAAGAAGAAGGATAATTAGCTTTCTATATTCATCCCAGAAAACATACAGGCTAGTCAACTGTTCTAGACCAAGTGCAGTCAGACAGACATCTAGCAAGAGGCAGTAACTTTATTCAGGTAATACTGCCCCAGCCTGAACATAGTACAAGTCTGAAAACTGTAATTTCAAGTTTCAGTACAGCATGCAACAGACATTGCCTGTAGCTACAGCAGTCCAGCAGAGTACTTAATTTGCTTTCCTATCTGTAGATTAATTGAGTTTCTCTTTCTACATGGTGCTCAGTTCTCACAGATGACCTAGCGTGGCAGCAGAGTCAGGGCATATGCACATACCTATTGGCGCTAGAGTCAGGGTAGATGAACATGTCATCGATCTGGGTTGACAAAGACCAACAGGAAGAACTGTAAATGAACACGAGAATCTTCAGCCTTTGCTGTGAACCAGAACCTCTCCCTTTACTACTTCTGTGAATAGAGGTTTCCATAACACTAACAGNGTCAGGGTAGATGAACATGTCATCGATCTGGGTTGACAAAGACCAACAGGAAGAACTGTAAATGAACACGAGAATCTTCAGCCTTTGCTGTGAACCAGAACCTCTCCCTTTACTACTTCTGTGAATAGAGGTTTCCATAACACTAACAGCTGTGACTCCATCCTTCAATCCTTCCAATGTTTAAGAAGGGCAAGAGAGCAAGAGAAAAAGAGAGAGAAAGAGCGAGCGAGAGAGAGAAAGAGCGAGAGCGAGAGAGAGAAAGAGCGAGAGCGAAAGAGAGAAAGAGCGAGAGCGAAAGAGAGAGCGAGAGCGAGAGCGAAAGAGAGAGCGAGAGAGAGCGAGAGCGAGAGCGAGCGAGAGAGAGCGAGAGNCCCAACAAAAAACCACACTGCAAGTATCAGGTACCTTTTGCAGCTCTAGACAAGACAGAAGAGAATTCACTACTAACAGTCCTTGAGAGGGAGGGTAACTCTCCAAATGGGAGAACAATGACCACTCTGTCCAATGAGTCTCTGCAGTTGGTTTCTGAAACTTTGCTTCCCTCAAGGATCTATCTTCTTCCCACAAATACAGAAGTATGTGCCCTACATATTTCCAGACCAGAAGAGAATGCCTGCATCATTGCCGGAAGAATTCACCAAAGTGTAGAAAGATAGCAGAAAAAAAGACCACACATTCAGTCCGGCCACAAAGTCAACCTTCGTTATCTTGCAGGCATCTGAAAGGGGCACAGTCAAGAGAGGATGGAATAAAAATTGCATTAAACAATTCAGAAGCTGCTGTGAACTGCTGTTCCTTTCTCCTTCAAGCATGACAAGGTGTCAGTAAAAGCACCATCCTTCCCAGAGTACCTCTGCCATACTCCATCTCCACTTCGTTACTGCTGCCAGACAAGATCTCACAAAGGCATCATCCTGCACCCAGCCCTGCAGAGAAGTGCACAGCTGTCACGTTGCCTTCAAACTTATCCCAGCTATTAGGTACACTTTTCCCTTTCTATACCTACTGCATTAACAGTACAGACTGTAATTATGACTTGATTATTCATTGCTTTGCATGGTTCCTCAGTTTACTGGTTAGAATTGCTAATTCAGCACTTGAGTAAGTTTTATTAAAAGTCTCGGGGCGGGAGGGGTGCTTTTATTGGGATATTTTCTTATGCTTTTGCTCACTAGTTCTTTTAGTGGTGTTTTGTTACCATTAACTCATTTAAATTGTTTCTTTTGATTTAATTCTCAAGCTTTTTCCCAACCTTGATCCTCCAGAATTCTTTTTTTTTAACTGTTTTCCCACTTAGTTCTTCTATTAGAATAAACATGGGAGATGGGGAGCAGCAGTGGCTGCAGAAGATTCCTGACTCAGCGAAGAAAACACAGCACTATAGTGGAGAGAAGAAAAGATAACTGGAAGGAAGAAAAGATGTATGTCTATGGGACATGGGAATGACCAGCAACGTACAAAAAAAAAAAAGTGTTGCTGTCTCACCCATCCAGATATCCACCAGAAAGAGAAAGGACAAGTTATGAAGCAAAAGTCTTTAGAGCTTCCTATCACATTATAACCTTTCATCCATAAAATAATCAGCCAGTACACAAGCTTCTCATATCCAGCTGAACCAGAGGAAGCAGGTTCTAGAGAACCACATGAGAGCAGGAAGGTGGCATGTTCCTACTATTTACTCGCTCTTGCTTTTACAGAGGATATGACAGATAACCAGAAATCAGTTTGCCTGCTGTATGAACTGAAGGTCAGACACGAGTCTTCCCTGCTGGACTTCTTCGCTGCTTCACTCTCGCCTTCAGATGCAACTGCAGCATCATGCAACAGCTGCTCAGGCAGTAGCTACCAGCAACTACTCAGCTTACCAGTAAATGGGTTATTTAGCTAGGGCATCAGAGCCTGTATCACCAAGCACAACTTCCTTAAGAAAATCCACGCTACCACAAGGCTGGAATTAAACGGCAGCCAACAGCTGCTATAGCTGTTTCCTGGGAAAGGAGATGAACCAGAAGCAGGAAGCAGGTGCATCATGGATCTGTCCCAAAAACTCTACAGCGCAACAGAGCTGGCATGTAGCAATCCGTGTGGAAGGCTGGCAGAGGGGAGCAAAGCAAACTGTGACATGAAGTGGCATGCCAATACCTCATGCCAAGAAAAAAACCTCACAGTATGTGAACTAGGTTTTCTGGCAGAGAACGTGTATGTGCTCATGCCCAAGAACAGCTCTGACAATACACCGGTTGATCTAGTTGTGCAAATATCTGGCATGAAACTACACCCTGTGTTCCTATGAAGCTTAATTTAAAAAAAAAATAATGGCTGTCCTTGCAGCCAATTTTTCTGACAGTCAGTTTTTAACTTTTCTTTAACCACAGATTATAAATCTGTTTAAATTGTGGATGTTACTTTAATCTAGAGAAATAGATCTTGAATAAAAGAAATAGCCCTTCAAACCAAGGTACATTTAAGCAAAGTATCGTTAGAGCAGTAAAACAGTTCCATCTTCATAAAAAAAAANTTTGCAGCTAAATTTTCTGACAGTCAGTTTTTAACTTTTCTTTAGCCACAGATTATAAATCTGTTTAAATTGTGGATGTTACTTTAATCTAGAGAAATAGATCTTGAATAAAAGAAATAGCCCTTCAAACCAAGGTACATTTAAGCAAAGTATCGTTAGAGCAGTAAAAGAGTTCCATCTTCATAAAAAAAAAAACCCATAATGTAATGCAACTTATTTCATTTTAAAAAAGCAAATTAATGACCAGAATTCAATGCAATGCATTTTTTTACCCACACTACCAGAAATGGTTCCACTTTTATTTCCTTCCTTTTCAAGGTATGGCAATTAGGAAATAAATCAGAGTAGATATTCTAAATCAGCATAAAAAGCATGGTATTGTACTAACATAAAACTGTTTTTGTGCTTTTATTTACTCAGAACAAATGTTGCCAACTCCAATTTCACAAGACTCAGATCTCATTGCTAGCTCTTACCAACGGTTCTGTTGCAAAGATAATGTCGAACACTGATATTTCCCAATTGATTTGGTATCACTTGGTTGACCTGTAGACATATTTCTGTGTCTTCACCTCTGATGTCAATTTCACCATTAACACCAAATATTTGGAAAACCACAACAGACATCTGTCAACAAAATCAAGATAAAATAATATGAGACAAATTCAGTTTAAGTGCTGTCTAAACCTTCTCCCCCACAAAAGGAAAAGAATCTTTTTATCCATAATCCTTGCTCCCACAAAACCACAAAGTTTTCTCGTATCTTCTTCTGCTTTTCTTTTTGTATCCATGGGCTTGGCAATGGGTTGCTTAATTGCCTGTCCAAAGACAGGCCCTTGTATTTATAACCCACTAATGCCAACTCAGAATTGGCCAGAAAAGTCATGAGACAGACTTTCCCCACTCTGACAAACAAGCACGTGACTTATGTGACACCTGAAATGTTTTAAGGCTGCATTCAACTTCTTGCATATCATAAGCACAACTAAGCATTTGCGGTGCTGAATCAGACCAGGTTAAAGAACCAGGATAGGCTACTCAACTTTGGCTACCTGCATAGCAGTCAGCCCTTTTCCCTCTACTTACTGGATTGCAGTATCTTTCAAAAAAAGTAGCAGCCAGTTTCAAAAGTCAGCTTTAGTATCAGAAGATACCTGTCCATCACCATTACTACCATTATGGGCTCATTTTTCTAACGACTTTTTAGTTACATTCTACAAGTAGAAAAAATATGCTAATGCGCATTTGCATAACAATCTGAATTAATTCTGTTTTTTCCATATTACCTATATGCACAGATGATTGAAAATTTATTTAAAAGGAATCAATCATTTAAGTGAGTAGCTTTTTATAATTTTTTAAAAAATGAAGGTGATCCACAAATATTTGAAATCAAAGGTAGGATTACATTGCTAACAACTAAAAAGGAAAATATGTCAGCAAGCACACAACCGATTTCAGTAAATTCACTGTCTTTCTTTGGGCCCATATACCCTTAGGTTTCCAGTTCATGACCTTAACTGATACAAGAATATAATTTAAGAATCATTGAGCAGGGCAAGGATCAGCAAGGAATAAGTAGATAGGCAGATGGAAAAAGTTGGACCCTGTATGGTTCCCTCAGGGAGGGAATCTCTCTCTACATGCACTATTCTTATAATCTTCTCTAAACACTGGGCATTGTCCTGACATAATCCTGGACAAGAGGCATCTCTGAGCTAACCCAACACGGTGGGCACTTGTTACGCTCCTATTTGCAAATACTACAGAACGCTACCAGTGCTAAGGAAACATCTCCATATAAGAATGTCTGAGATATAGGGCTTTCTTCTATCTATACCTGATGATGTTAAAAAGCTCATTTTAAATATCATATTCAACAGAGCATAAAAGAACATGACAATATTACAAAATATTGCTATGTACTAAAGTAGAAATATTTTCTGACATTTTTAAGTGGCTACTGCAACTTATCAACAGTGGCTATAGAGGAGGTAACAAGGACAGAGAATGCTCAGTGTAACTTGGATTNACTTTAATCTAGAGAAATAGATCTTGAATAAAAGAAATAGCCCTTCAAACCAAGGTACATTTAAGCAAAGTATCGTTAGAGCAGTAAAACAGTTCCATCTTCATAAAAAAAAAAACCCATAATGTAATGCAACTTATTTCATTTTAAAAAAGCAAATTAATGACCAGAATTCAATGCAATGCATTTTTTTACCCACACTACCAGAAATGGTTCCACTTTTATTTCCTTCCTTTTCAAGGTATGGCAATTAGGAAATAAATCAGAGTAGATATTCTAAATCAGCATAAAAAGCATGGTATTGTACTAACATAAAACTAGTTTTGTGCTTTTATTTACTTAGAACAAATGTTGCCAACTCCAATTTCACAAGACTCAGATCTCATTGCTAGCTCTTACCAACGGTTCTGTTGCAAAGATAATGTCGAACACTGATATTTCCCAATTGATTTGGTATCACTTGGTTGACCTGTAGACATATTTCTGTGTCTTCACCTCTGATGTCAATTTCACCATTAACACCAAATATTTGGAAAACCACAACAGACATCTGTCAACAAAATCAAGATAAAATAATATGAGACAAATTCAGTTTAAGTGCTGTCTAAACCTTCTCCCCCACAAAAGGAAAAAATCTTTGTATCCATAATCCTTGCTCCCACAAAACCACAAAGTTTTCTCGTATCTTCTTCTGCTTTTCTTTTTGTATCCATGGGCTTGGCAATGGGTTGCTTAATTGCCTGTCCAAAGACAGGCCCTTGTATTTATAACCCACTAATGCCAACTCAGAATTGGCCAGAAAAGTCATGAGACAGACTTTCCCCACTCTGACAAACAAGCACGTGACTTATGTGACACCTGAAATGTTTTAAGGCTGCATTCAACTTCTTGCATATCATAAGCACAACTAAGCATTTGCGGTGCTGAATCAGACCAGGTTAAAGAACCAGGATAGGCTACTCAACTTTGGCTACCTGCATAGCAGTCAGCCCTTTTCCCTCTACTTACTGGATTGCAGTATCTTTCAAAAAAAGTAGCAGCCAGTTTCAAAAGTCAGCTTTAGTATCAGAAGATACCTGTCCATCACCATTACTACCATTATGGGCTCATTTTTCTAACGACTTTTTAGTTACATTCTACAAGTAGAAAAAATATGCTAATGCGCATTTGCATAACAATCTGAATTAATTCTGTTTTTTCCATATTACCTATATGCACAGATGATTGAAAATTTATTTAAAAGGAATCAATCATTTAAGTGAGTAGCTTTTTATAATTTTTTAAAAAATGAAGGTGATCCACAAATATTTGAAATCAAAGGTAGGATTACATTGCTAACAACTAAAAAGGAAAATATGTCAGCAAGCACACAACCGATTTCAGTAAATTCACTGTCTTTCTTTGGGCCCATATACCCTTAGGTTTCCAGTTCATGACCTTAACTGATACAAGAATATAATTTAAGAATCATTGAGCAGGGCAAGGATCAGCAAGGAATAAGTAGATAGGCAGATGGAAAAAGTTGGACCCTGTATGGTTCCCTCAGGGAGGGAATCTCTCTCTACATGCACTATTCTTATAATCTTCTCTAAACACTGGGCATTGTCCTGACATAATCCTGGACAAGAGGCATCTCTGAGTTAACCCAACACGGTGGGCACTTGTTACGCTCCTATTTGCAAATACTACAGAACGCTACCAGTGCTAAGGAAACATCTCCATATAAGAATGTCAGAGATATAGGGCTTTCTTCTATCTATACCTGATGATGTTAAAAAGCTCATTTTAAATATCATATTCAACAGAGCATAAAAGAACATGACAATATTACAAAATATTGCTATGTACTAAAGTAGAAATATTTTCTGACATTTTTAAGTGGCTACTGCAACTTATCAACAGTGGCTATAGAGGAGGTAACAAGGACAGAGAATGCTCAGTGTAACTTGGATTATAATCTTTATTTGTACTTAATACGAGTGCACTACATCTACAGGCTTACATAATGCACTAACCAAAGCTCCCAAAACTACTTGAAAAATCATCTCTAAAACCATTCATTTGAGCTCTATTTTAAGGTTTAATTTACTGAAGCATGTATTCTAATGGAATTCGGTATTACCATTTCTTCACTAGTCTCATGGGCATTCTCTGAAGCAGCGCTCATGGCATCTGGAGATGACCCATCACAATTTTCAATCACTGTGCCTCCTTCATGGGCATTTTCTGATGGGCTTTGATAGTTTAGGGCTGTAATACCTTCCGTATATACATCAGAAAAAACGCAAAGTTAGCATAGCATAACCTGAATCACTCCTGCAGTAAGAATAAAGTCAGTGTCTGTTACTCTACGCATACATTAACTCATTGTTTTAAAATGAGTTGAATGGCTTATTCAACAAATATTTATTATTGAACTGCCAAATCCATTCCTCTTACAGAGAGTTCAAAGTTGTAGATGCTATGCAAGTTACGCAGGATATGGTGACAAAACCAAAATGGCACTCTACATACATTGTTTAAAAAATTGTGAAGGGCCTTTTTTTAGTCTTCCAAATCAACTATAACACTGAGCCAGCAGAAAAAAAGGTTAGACTTTCCAAGCCATGTATCTAAAACACTGCACAGTGCCTTTAGAGCAAATGTTTTCAGTTTTATGTTTAGAGAAATAAGCTATATATATCTTCGTTATAGTGATCATGGCAGTGTTTCCTTGACAACTAGAAAGCATGCAGATTTAACCTGAACTTAAATATTGTTTAACAAGCTAAAGAGACATGTAAAGGTTATTTAAAAGAGAAAATGTATTTCACGGCATACTCCCACACAAGCACATGCAGGAATACTCCTACAATCCAAATATATAACAGGCTTGCAAGCAAAGCATTCTTGTCATTATTGCTCTAGACTGAAAAGAAATCCAACAGGACAAAAATGTCATTCTTTAGTCAAAGTAGAATTTATCAGAAAAGAGGTACCGATTTCTTATTGTATTATCTGACAACAGAAAATTATTTAATTAGTTGTGCTGGAGAGCTAATAGATCATTATAATTGCATAAGTCCACAACACTACAGACTATATAGACATAATTACCATATGCCTGAATTCATCCCTCACATCAGGAGTCAACACTCATGCACAGATGAATAAAAGTTTGACAAATACCTGCTGTTAGACAGTCAATAGCTAGCTAGGAACTGCTCTGAAAGGAACAAGCTGCAAGGAAACTACCAGATCTATCTGCCTAGTAATTAGCATAGTAAGTATTAGTGAAAATCCATTTATTTTTCATCTACTCTTAAAATTAAAGCTTCTTTATCACTTCAAGCACAACACTGATTCACGGTTCAAATCTGTAAACACAGCCAAAGCAATAGCTTTTAAGCAAAGCAGGGAACAGTTCTGCTTAATTCAGGACTGCAACATAGCACTGCAATGCTTTTATTCTCCTCAAGTGAGGAAAATTAAGTAGTGCTTAATTAAGTAGCACTACTTAAGTAGGACACCTTATTGCTTTCCCTTGAATTGATGTGCTGTGAATATACTTGATATTACTGACTGGTGAAGCTAACAGAAACAGTTCTGTAAAGTATTCAGGATTTGCTGCACTACAATCCTTTTGAGTATCATTTTAGTAACAAACAATATGTTCATGCATTGCTTCAAAATATTTTGTTAAACCTACTTACCTTTCTCCAGAAAGCTTTGGCTGTCACTTCCATCACTCTCTATCAAATGATCCTCTAGCACCATACTATCAATAGAGATGGTATCCAGAGAGACTTGTGATGGACTTCTCTTCATATTCTTGTAAGAAACAGAGAATGCAGGGAGGTTGGACGGGCAGCGTTCCTTAGGCTTTGCACTTTTTGAATACAAAGATAATAGGAAGTTATTATTTCAAATTAAAACAATTACATAAAAGTTACTTTTAAAAATTCCTCTAAACTAGCCAAGGTATAAAAGAAGAAATCTGATTATTCAATAATCCTTTGGCAAGAAAGGGAGATAAGCATAGAAACAACATGCATTCCTGTAGATATTTGTTCCAATTTTTTTCTCAATACACATTTCATAATGTTTAAACTGAAAGTAAATTGTTTAAATCTATTAACTAGAAGTTCATTTTAGCTTTCATTGAATGCTGGATTCTGCATAGCTTATACCTTTATATATTTTAAAAATTTTCACCTACTAGATGTTCACTCCTCTTGACCATTACTAGAAGTACGTGGCCAACAAGATGGATAAATATTTTCAAACAGTAGGAAAACTGAGTTAGTATTAAATCTTCTATACCTTGATGAAGGCTGGGATGCAAACATTCTAACTGAAGTCACCTTCTCTTTGTGGATTTCAAGCTCTTCAGATTCTATGGTAGTTTCTGTTTCCACGTCAGTGACTTGGTTAGGAGAGCCTTCAGTTGTACCTTCCTGTTCATTTAACTTATTTGAGAATATGTTTTTGTCATCCTCTTTATCAATGAAAAATTCAGTAGAATCTTCTCTCTTATTTAAAATGGACATTGAATCCCTAGGATGCAAGCTACTTTTCTCACTTAGAGGTCCACAGACCTCCTCTGAATCACTTCTACTAAAAAGTCCACTGCTTCCTCCTTCACTCGTATCTCCCAAACCTTTATCCGATGCATCATCTGAAAACGACGTTCCTTTCTGAAAATCTGTATTACTGTCTGATTTAAACAAAAGAGGATCTATTAAAATTCCTTTATTAACTTCAGCATTCAGAGGCTTGCAGTCATTTACATAATCAAAATCAGAAATACCAGCTTGCACTATCTTACTGCCAACTAATTTACTCTCTGAAGTAAGAGTCTCCCCATTTCCCAAAGGCGAGAGCTCTGATGCCACAGGACTTTCCTCTTCCACAGCCGGAGACTTACAAGGGTTTCCCTGAGTCACTGGATGGAGTAGTAAGGCTAGTTCTGCACTTTTCAGTAGGATCCCAATGCAAACATCTGTTTGCTTTGCAGGTTTTCCTGTCACTGCTTCTACATCATTCCTTAAGTTTTCCAGGAGCAATACAAGGGATTCATGGAGAAAAAGCAAAAAAAGATACTGGTAATGATTGATCTGCATGCTTACATGTTTTTGGACATGGACAAGAACATGTACATCTGCATCAGAGAAAGAGCTTTCCGAAAGCACTCCTGAAGTGTCTGACATTTGAATGCCATTGGTTAAGGGCTCTGTCTCACTGCTGTAATATTCCTTTAAAAGTTTTTTACGTTGCAGTCTATTAGCAAGATCACTAGATTCACTTTTTGGAATGTTCAAACCTGTCTGATTATGCGATAAAAGCTCTTTTTGTGACTCTGCAAATCTTACTGGCTGGCAAATCCAAAGTGAAAGTGGGAATGAGTCCACAAAGCTTATTGGTCGTCCCTTCCCACTTTTTGTCCCTTCATAATCTATCCAAAACTGGGAAAAATGTAAGGCCCAAACATCAGTAGCTGCAGATGTCTTCAATGCATACTTATTCAATTTTGGGGTGATATAACCTTTATAAACATCATGCATTTTAGTATCTTGTTCATGAGCGTGTCTCTGGAAGATTGGATGCAAAAGATTAAAATTCTTCTGGGACTTAGGAAAAGTGGTGAAAGTTCTACTGAAAAATTCACAGTCTTTGAAGTTCTGAAACAAAGCTTCCAGATCAGAGTGTCTGCAGTTTGGCGAGTATCTTGTATTCGTAGCAATCATCTCTGAACTTTGAATGGAAAGCGCACGAGGTTGATCTTTATGAATTTCAGGTTTGTTTTCAGATGGGATGATGAACTGCAAGAGAGAAAGATATTTTGTCTAGTTATAAATAGGTAGATTAAGATGTATACAATTAAAGAAACAAAATAATAGCCATGACAGCTAAAATAAAGTAATATAATTATAATTTTATGAGAACTCAAGCATACTAACACAGAACAAGGATAAATCAGACTCACAGCTTATCATTTGTGTTTCCTCTCATTTTTAAGAAAGACGCTGTGGCATTTAAAGCTCATTGTTTGTACAAAAAGGTTAAGGGTCTAGGGCTTTTCTCATCTGAAGGATTTAGATTTAGGGCAGCTATATTAGGGTGAAGTGTCTCGTCTCTTCAACTCAGAAACAGCTTGGCAGAAAGTTTTTTCAACTGTTCCAAGTATTTACAACTTTGGACTCCAAATTATAATTCTGTTTTTCAATCTGACTTGTCAAAGGATTTTTTCACTACACTGAGAAGTACAGTGTTTTATTTCTATGGTAAGACACAAGGAAACAATTAAACATGCTAACACAGCTAATATTCTTAACATTGCAGACTACAGAATAGGTATTCTGTGACTGACCATTCTGATAATCATAACAAATCTTTTTCATCATAAAAATATATTCCAACTCCTAAAAACCAAAATAGTTCAGTATTCTGGATTTAATTTAACTTGCATATCTTTAGTGCAACTTTTAAAGGAAATAATACATATTTTATTCCAAATTCTCTATCTGATGTTGCTAACATGGACCTTGGCCACAGTAGTTTTGCTAGTATCAGTGATCAGTATCACTTCTGTCACAACATCTCCATGCCAAATCTATAAAGATCAGAGTAAAACAGTCATCCTAAAGACACTTAAAAGATGGGAGTGATGAAGCTTCTTCATGTAAATGGAAGGATTCAGAACAAAATAACCAAATACGTAACTATACAATAATTAACTATATGATATGTAAACCTCAAGCACATCAATAATAAAAAATCATATTTGCTAGAATAAAAATAATGCAGCTAAGATAGGGATGAAATAATTAATATGAATCAAGGTTTGAGGGATTTAAAAATACTTTTATCTTCTCTTAGTTTAGCAGACTATTCACATACAGTAATTCAATATTAGATCACTCTGTGACTGTAGTGGCCTGGTTGTTAGCTCTCACTAGTTGTTTTCATTCAGTACAAAGCATGTCCTTTTAAAGTTCTATTAAATATACACCACAAGCCTTAGAAAGATAACCATCTCTCCATATACTGACTTTTTAGAACCCTTGAAACATCTCCTGTGGGCATCATCGAAAAGACTCATTTTGTCTACCTCTGAACCTTGGTAATCAATGCCCAATACAAATCGATAGGGAAAAAAAAAAAAAATTGCTTGCTCAACAATCCCTTGCCTCCAAAGAAGGAGAAGGCAAAGAAAGCAAAAATTTGATGCTCAGCTGCATTAACAAGCACCACTCCTCTGAAATAAACACTTAGAGAACTTGTGTACCTGAAATTCAGCCAAGGGCCAGTATGAAACAGAAACTTTATTTACTTCAGGTATTCACTAATAAGACACAAGACTTTTGATGTACCACAACCAGAGGAACAAGGGAGGACCCTTGCATTAATATAGAGTGCAAATATGATTTTTTTGCCAGTTATTTTTACTTCAGTACTCTTTTTTTTTTTTCTTCTGCTATGTTAGCGTCATTGGACACAGTGAAATAATTTCTTAATACTCTCATTCAGGTCTTCTGTACAAAACCAAAATGCTCCTAGGACATAGATGAAGTAGTAAGGAAGACAGATGTTTATCTTCAAACCATCATATTCTGCATAGTTTTCCAGAGCAGCATTGCTTATTGCGTGGGTTGCTTCTTCATCTATTCCTTAAGTTGCTTGGCTAACAACTTTTCAGGATAAGAGAGAAAGTATTTTCTTCCAAAGAACCACAAAACTCCTCCTCAATGACACCGTACCTTTAGCATTAGTCCATCAACTCTAACGTCAACATGTTCATCTGATTTTGAATTGTCATTTAACTTGTACATAGCCATGAACTGAATAAGACTCTGTTTCAAATCCAATACAAACTGATTTAGCCAAAGAATACTTCTCTCATCCAGGGTGAACTGTAAAGCATTCAGCTGGCCATACAAATTTGGACATGGAACTAAAAGAGAAAACAAAACAAAATAAAATTACGAGAACAAGTAAAATTTTTAGGGGGGCTTTTTGGTGTTTGGGGAGGGGGTGTTTGGTTTGGTTTTTGTTTTTTTTTAAAAACTAATGCAGACTTGCATTTTGCCAATATTTTATATCTGAGAAAGAACAGAAACCCACTCCTTTGGTCCCAAGAAAGAACAAATTGTTAGAGGATACCTAAAGTGATGCTTCTTTCTCTCACTCCAAGCAAGTAACTGAATTTTTTAATGTAAAATCTAATATTAGAATAGAATAAGTCTGAGGAGAGGGGGAGAACGTCCTCATTACAGAGAAAGGGCAGGACCAAGGAGATTTGCTGTTCTCAAGTCCCATCCCCAAGAAATTCACCGACATTTCTGTACATAAAACAGGGCCAGCCTCATAACACATTAATAAAAATAACTCCAGCAGCTCTTTCTTGCATCTTGGATACTACTGCAATAGTTTGAGTTCTTTTATGTAGCCATTGAGTTCTCTTATGTAGCCAG